>NW_010581551.1:161614-220950 GCF_000705375.1 Tinamus guttatus
ATATAGTCTGCATATTGAACGTGGACATTTCAATGACAGCAGGGTACGTAACTCCAAAACTCTTTTGGAAACCCTCATTTGAATCGCTTCATTCTTTTGCTGACAAATGAATTAATCCGATGTGCCTACTTGCACTAAGAAAAGCCCATTTTGTTGTAGAATGCATCCACTTTCCGTCAAGCTAACCACAGCAGAGGCAGGCAAAAATGTCTTTTAAACTAGCCAATTCTTTCTTCCTTTTTTCTTCTCTCCTGGAAATTCTTCTTCTTCTTTTTTTCTTTTTCTTTTTTTTCCTTATGATATTGTTCTCTGTTCCTAAGCATTTCTTTTTCATGTTCCATACCTACTGTAAGTGAATAGTCTTTTATTCTTTATGAAATGCCTATATTTTGGGCTGCACATCTCTGAGGGACATCATGGAATCGTGGTTGTTGTAAAATTTACACATAATAGCTTTGAGGTTTGGAGGCAATAAGAGAGCTAGAGAGTTTCAGGTCAGAGCTCAGAGTAAATTCATTAATTCCTTTTTTAACAGAAAGCACATAAAAAATTAATGAATTGAGCCTGCTGAGCTCAGTTTGCTATATATTGCAGTAAACAATTTTTTTGGTCAAGGATTACTTTGAGCTTTACATTTTTAATATGCAGACAAAGATGTGGAGAGGGGGTGGAAGAGGAATAACATTAAGGGAATTACTTATCCCATATATATAAGGCTTCATATATTATGCTATGTGTTGCAATTACTGCTGTCCTAGAAGGAGGTCATCTTAACATCCTAACACTTCAGTCAGTGCAAATATCTTTTGTAGATATTAACATATTACAGATACGCATACATATAAGGGGATTCAGAGGAAATGTTCACACTCAGTTCTATGTAAGTGCAATGCCTTGGCATAAATTAATCCTGGAATCAGATGCAGATACATAAGGCATCACACATTGATTTCTTGGGGGTAAGTTGCTGAGATGTTTTCAGCCATCCTTTTCTCTGCCTCAAGACATTTTCATACACATATATTAGCACCAGCTGCTGTGAGAAGCACAGCAGTGATTCTTGACAAGGTTAGCTATACACCTGTACTAGAGCTGCATCTGCTTTCAGAGTATAGTGCAGAGATACCCAAATGATTTCATAAGCAGTCTAGCCACATTCATGAGGCTTTGCCGCCAAGCCTTATTAACTTCAGGGTGGCATTTCACCCTGTTGATTAACTGGCTTAGGTTAGTGCCAGTTTAGTGATTTCTATGCCTCAGTCCCCTGAAGAATGTAGACATACCCTACGGACAGATGGAAAAATATGATAATAATTATAATCAACAGCCGATTATTTAAACAATTCATCGGAGCTTCTCCAAGACCTAGAGTTCTGTAACAGTTATGAATTCTTCCAAATTGAATGTTACCAAAACTGTGCTGTCTACCACTGCTACAAAATGCTAAATAACTCAAATTAAAGGATGAATTCAAGCCATTTGACTTAAAATGAAGGAAAAAACAACAGTTTGGAAAAAATGCTCAACTTTTAAATGACAATTATATTTCTTAAAAATACGTATTTTATAAAAGTGATCCAAAGCACCCAGAGCATGTATAAGAAAAGGGAATAAAAACTGCATTAAGGATGATATATAAAACTGAGTAATGAATTAAAATATTCAAAGATTGAGGAAAACATTTTTTCAATGTTGTTTGCTAGAAGGGTTAGATTTTTCTATTTGATTGTTCTTAGAAGCACATATATTACAACATACCCACATGACATTCTACAGATAATAAGATGATCTGTGAAATAAACTGAAATAGTTCTGAAAAATCAGACAAGCAAAATAGACAGACATTAATATTGTTAATTTAATTTATTTTTCAGGAAGAAGAAAAAATAGAGCTTCCATAGGAAAAAAACCATAAATCTGATAAGGTAATTAATTCTTAATATTTAAAAAGTAACTTACGGGCACTGTACTTAACTGTTTAAATAGTGCTTCTTAACTGTAGTTCTTTTGCGATGTAACACGTTCCTTTATGTGATGTGAAGTGTAACATATGACGTGATATATCACCTCAAGCTAACGTTCAGTGTTATAAAGGTACCGAGTAGGTATAAAGTAGGTATAAATGCAAATGGAAAGAAGTTCTTAAAAGACAAAGATGCTTTTATAGAAGAAAGTTTGCAGTCTGAATTTGTATATGCAGTATTTCCGAAGAGTGAGAATTAACTTGAGTCTATAGTTAGTGCAGACCCACATAATAACCACATTATCTGTCTGTGAGCAACAGATATCAGAATCAGACATAGATTTGTCTTTAGAGAGGGCCCAGAGAGCTACAACACAGTCCTGTCTGTCATTAGATAAGTAGAACTGGTTTCCAATGAAAATAAGTTTTGCATTTTCAACCACAAAGAAGCGTCAGGCACTATGGACAGATGGCAAATTTAAGGCCACTCTTCATTCGGCCATGGTGGTTATAGGGACACCGTCAACTTCCTGCGTCTAGATTTAGAAAATGAGAAGACAAAAAGTTTTGAGGACACACATACTATTATGTCCATCTGGAGAAGATAACAGCTCATGTTTTATCTCAGCCCATACAAAGCAGTAGCTGTCGCTACCAACCTTTCCAGAAGAAATGTGTGTGACAGGGAAGAAATAGGGGAATTAGCTCTATCTCATCTCCTGTGAAAGTTAAGAGATTAGATGCATGCACAGAAAGGTGTATTCAGCCTTGTTTAAGGTGAGCTGAGAACTGTCATTTGTTCCCTGAGGTCTTTTTGAGGAATATATATCTGATACAAACTTGATGCTAGAACAAGCATATTTTGGCTTTTAAATAGCAAAGCATTTTTTGGATGATATATTCATATATTTTACTGAATTCAATTAGAATGAAAATATTCAGAAGGTCTGAAAAATCAGCAAGCATCTTAGTATGATTAAATATGAATTTCAGGGCTTTGCATTACATATAAATTTCTGAAAATTTCACCTTTGGTAGGTCTATTTGGAATAGTGTAACTAGCTCTAATTCAGTAGCACAGTGTATTTTGAAGCTGCATTTATGCACTACTTGTTCAAGAAGATGCTTGTAAAACAATGAGGTTTTCCCTATACTTTCCCTATACAATAAGGTTTTCTATACTAGAACAAGAGAGAGCTGTAAAACAGGGAATGTACAGACAGTCAGAGCATTCAAGACATTCAAGAACAGATACATGAAAATGCAAAGATAAAAGAGGTTAATATCTTTTTTTTGCATATTCCATGACATTTGGAATCCTTGTCAGTAAGTTACAGTTGGCTCTGATTTTTTTTTTTATGCTAATTCATTTTCCAGACAGAAGAGCAAAAATATATTCTTATTCAAAATAGCTTTTATATAAGACTAAAACAAAGAGTATACAAAGATTGAAACAAAGGGTATATAATAGACAACACAACTCAGTGAGAAAGCAAAGTGAGTTTTACCTCCTTAATACATACCATGTGTGGAGAAAGTAGGAGAACAGGAAGACGAATTTTCTAGCAGAATTTTGTGAGATAGAGAACTAGTTCAGAGTTTTAAGAATTTTGAAAAAATATTGTCAAACTAGATATGGTACTGCAATATTTACAGAACAAATACAGTAGCCTTATTTAAGAAATAAGGAAAAAAATGGATTTGGAAACTTAGCCAAAATCTGGCTGTACTAATATAAAAAAAGAATACTTTTTTGAAAAAAAAAAAAAAAAGTAGGAAGATGAAAAGGAAGGAGAAAAAGAAGGGTATAGTGGGTTGATTTTAGTTGTAGGTGGAGTGGAAAGCTGCTAAAAAAGTGTTTGTAGTGCTGTTCATTTCTTTGGCTTCCACCCCTTGAGAATTCTAACCACCATGGCCAGCTTTCTGCTTCTCACTCTTTTATGGCATTGAGAAATTAATTCTGCCAACAATTTGGAGTGGGAAAGCAATGTGTATCTTCAGGCACTGGAGGAAGTGGAAACACTTGTGAGCTCTAAGGCAGACTGCAGTTTGATGTGAGGGCAGAGAGGTAAAGCAGTAAAGCAAGGAGGGTGAGCTGAAGCAAGAGAGCTCATACTCCAATACTGTGAATAGAAGTACTATCCAAGTGAAGAAGGTCTTGTCCTTTGTGAGATGGAGGCAGAGGGAGGAGGATGGAATTAGGGGGAAGAAGAGTTTTGGGGAATTTATGAAAAACCAAGCACATGCCAGGGATGAAATTTTGAGATTTAGGAGGTCCCTTTGGTTTCTAATCATTTGTATTATTAAGTTTGGACCACCAAACTGAGTGGATTTGATGAGTCCCCATTAGGAGAGGAATAATTTTAACTCACTGATATGTAGAAATTTATATCTTAAGTGCTTGACACAGCTGTGTCATGCAACTGGCATGCAATATTGAACAATCCGATTATTACCTTAATAGATTCTTTCAATAGTGATTATTTAATTTTTAGTTTTATTTCTAGTAACAATTATGAGTTCTCACTAATGGCTGATATCTAATGATGGTGGAAATTCTATAAACACAAACTAGTAGTCACAACCAAAACCAACTTATTTGCTTACCCAAGAAGAAAAGAAATAATGCCTTGTTTCTCATTTATTTCTTAATCAGTTTTCTGTAAAATATGGTTTCATTTGCTCTTGAATTATGGCTGGACTTTGTCAGAGTGTCAGTTATCCTTCAGCTTAGGAAATGATGCATATCAAAAAAAAATCAATGTCTTTTCATTGCTCTTATTGTCATAGTGAACTCTTGAAAATGTCACACATTTCAAAATTTGGCTGTTTTATCCCTAACCATTCCAGATTCTTGTTTTAGTTACTTTCTCTTATTGCTGGAAAAGGAAAACTTCTTGACATCAAAGGAGGAAAAATCAAGCCAAATATCTGATAAAATGTGTAGTGGATGGTAGAAAACAAGTTTCTTCTTTGATTCATGTCAATTATTTCCTTTTGTATGCACAGTGTAAAGATAGCATCAGTAAAAAATGTTGCAGTAAAAATCTTAGCAGATCACAGTCCTGTAAAATAGAGTTTTCAAAATGATTTTGAAGTCCTAACTCTATTCCTCCTCAAGTCAAAAGAATTTTATTATTGATTTCATTATGAAAGCACAAAAGTTTTTAAAAACTCTCATGATACATGTGTAATAATAACAATAACACATATGGGACAACAATAATGGGACTACTTAGGAAAATTTACTAGTTCAACTTAAATTATTTTAAACTTCTAGACTTTAAAAAGCATATTTTAAAAACATAGTGAAGTTTTCTAAACAAAGTGATTTAATTTTCCTCTACACATCTTAAGAATAAATAATTCCTTCTTAGTTGTTGGTTGTTATTGAAAAATTCAACAGGAGCTTTTAATAATGCAGAACCTTTTCCTGACAGCTTTTTAATATCTTGTGCTTCTCAAAACACCTATGAAAACCAGGATTTCTGAGTATCTTGCAGAACTAATTCTGACACATCAGTCAACTGAAATATGGAAAAGTTTCTCACATAAAAAAAAAAGAAAAATCCTCTCTAGCCATGTTTCCTTGCATTACTTTGCATGCATATCAAAACCTCACTTTATTCTCAGTAGACAGAATTGAAGAATAACAGTTGCTTAATGGTTTATACAGCCTTTAAATCTCATTATCATCAATTAAGCAACATTATGAATATTTTTATTGTGTATTTTGGTTTAATCTTCATAAATAGATTTACTTAATATTCAAATATGACAGTGACCACAGCTTTTAATAGAAGGTCCACTCAAATTATTTGGAATCCTCTGCAAAATCAAATGTTCCTGAAAAGCCAAAGTTTACCAACTGTTCTTAAAGCAGCCGTGGGGGAGTAGTTGGCTCTTACTGGCAGATCTTTAATAACAGGGCACAAACAATTTTCAGTTAAATAACATTCTCATTACAAATTTATCTCTTGAAAAACTAATACAGACAGATGTTAGAGATTCCAAATATCCAGTACAAAATTGGTCATAACAGCTGTCTTAATGTTACACGCTTCAGCTGAGACTTAGGCCATGTTATACAAGGTTCTGAGCAGACATCCAAGAGATTCTACACACATTTAGGTACATGACACTGCTGCTATACATGCAATGTTTGTTAGAGGCTTTTATATTTTTAATATAAATTATATATTACATATACATTAATTTCTGTCACATATACCTACCCATCATAAAGTTGACAAAAATATCAGCTTCACTATGTATTCAGGATCTTTTCTTAAGTCTTTTCAAAGGCACAAATTTCTTAAAGCCATCTCAAGACCACTGTATTTTTTGGTGTAAGCCTTGGCCAGCCTCACCTCCGTGATGGAGCAGCTCATCCTAGAGACCATCTCTAGGTATGTGAAGGACAAAAGGTGATCAGGAGTACTCAGCATGGATTCACCAAGGGTAAGTCGTGTCTGACCAACCTGATAGCCTTCTGCGATGAGGTGACCGGCTGGATGGATAATGGGAGTGCTGTGGATGTGGTCTACCTTGGCTTTAGCAAAGCTTTTGACACAGTCTCCCATAACATCCTCATAGGAAAGCTGAAACACAGGAAGTTCCACCTCCGTATGAGGAAGAACTTCTTTACTGTGAGGTTGACAGAGCCCTGGAACAGGCTGCCCAGAGAGGTTGTGGAGTCTCCTTCTCTGGAGATCTTCAAAACCCCTCTGAATACCCCCTGTGCCACGTGCTCTAGGTATCCCTGCTGGAGCAGGGGGGGATGTTCTCTAGAGGTCCTTCCAACCTCAACCAGTCTGGGATTCTGGGAAAACACTAATCAATCAGTTCTTCAAGACCTGCAAATTAGGTGCAAGTAAGGATAGTAAAACAAATTCTGTTCTTCAATTTTATTCTCTTTCAATGTCTCTATGGGGAATGATATCCCTTGAGCCTTCTGAGCTGGCTAAATCCAACTAGTTTAAGTGTAAGAGAGTACCTGGATTAACCTGGTGCTACGCTCAGCAAATACATGTTTAGAAGCAGGATATTAACATTTCACACAGCATTCATTAGGAGTTAGGCTTATTAGCTTGCTGGAGTGCTCTGCTAGTGCAGCTATATGGCTTTGTAGCAAAAATGTGCAGGCTCAGACTGGAAGCAGAATGGTCTGAATTTGTCTAAACCTGCTCTTCTAGTATCATATTTGTATATTCTGTCTTACTTGAGGGATACTTTATAGATTTACAGACTAGATACTTTATTTTTCTTCATAAAATTGTTAGTGAGAATGTTCATTTTCTTATCCTTGTCAGCATTAAATGTTTGTCCAGCTTCAAGGCAAGGGACAGTTAAATGTAATCTGGTGCATTTCTTTCATCTTGTCTTTCCTGAATGGCCCAGTCATTAAGAGAGAAAAGAGTTTAGATGTCCTACTTTTCATGTACAATTGTAAATCCACAAAAAATGATTTAGCAAAAATGTACAGACAAGAAATATATTTAAATTTTGTAAGAGGAATTTGGAAAACTGTTCCTCCACACAAATACAGATCCTCACCTCCCCAGCTGGCACCCAGATGCCCTTCCTATCCCTTGATACTGTGGAAAACTGAACTTGCATAGTCACCTTAAGCTTCTGTTTCGAATTTGCCCAAAGTGCTTCGGTGCTGTCTTGGCATATAGTTAATACCTATACCTGACCAGATTCTAAAACCTCCTCAGTGGGGCTTGAATAAGGAAGACCATGTGAGCTGCTCAACCCTCTAGCTTTGACCATTTCGTGTGATGTGTGAGCGTAAGCTGTATGAATCACTGTGATTGTAAGAATCTCACTTGCCTACCAAATACGCCTTTGCCTGTTCTAGTGTGCCTTATTGGACAGAACTTCTCATAAAATGCAGCAGTGTTGCCTTGGTCTTGCCTGAAAAAAAAAAAAAAAAAAAAGAATGCTCTACTGCTTCCTATTTCCTCCCTACTCAAAGGGATATATTTTCATTTACTTATGAGAAAAGACTCATCTGAAATTTTTGCCCCTATGAGTATGGGCTTTTAATTCTAGAAAGCATGGATTTAAAGTGTGTCTTGAACTCAGCAGTTTTAGAGTTTGAGCCCTGCTCATCATCATGGTTCTTGGTGTTTGCTTTTGGTTTTGTTTTTGGTTTTGTCTGTGGTTGCTTCTCCTTAAACAGTACATAAATATGACATGGCCTGAAAAGGGACTGGTTCAGAACTGACCTCATGTTTTCAGTAATTTTAACTTTCAGGAAGCCTTTCAAATGATCTTAGATAATTAAAGATGCTAAAAATATTTAAGGCAATTAAGCAGTAAAAGGTGTGAAATTAAGATGATTTTTTTTCTCCTCAGGGGATGTCGTGATGGTGTGTACTTTAATGATCCAGAAGTGACTAAATAATGGTGTCATAGGCTCATAAAAATTTTAGAGTCCCATAGTCTAATACAAGGAAGTTCAGAATCCAATAATGTAATGCAGATATGTGTGCTTATGTTTACACTTGTTTTAAGTCCCTGAGGATATTAAGTACTTATTCAAGGTTTCTAGAATAATGTGAATGAAACTAAGATGAAGCAGAGTGCTTAGTTCATGAAAAGTACTGATCTTTCTGTCTTGACTCCTGAGTGCTCACAAAGTACAATTACAGAAGATATGCTTTCTTACCTACTATACATGCTTTTTAGATTTTGATGATTTTAGAATGTCCTTAATGAACACTACATAAGATATTTTTTGCTCTTAAGAATCATCTGTCCATCCACCAGAGTCTAGCTTTTGCAGATAGATATACAGGAAAGTAAAGGTTAAATTTAACAGCTTGAATAGGACACTCAGTTAAAAATAAAATGGTGCCTTCTTTTCACTTTCATAGCTCCTCCCCTACTGTTAGTAGAGGTCTCTGAAATAATGCCACTAAAGAAACTTCTATAAAAAAGCATAAGGCTATTAAAAAATGATCCTAAAATGAAAATATTCCAGAGTACACAAAAGCCACTGCTGTATTGATGCTTGCAATCAATTACTTTAGCATAAGAAATTCTCTCCTCTAGAAGAACCTATTATTTTGAAGCATAATGCAAAGTCACAGCAGGTGTCATAGTACTGGGCCATGTGCACTGTATCGCAGCCAGACACAGAGTATTAAACAAGCTAGACTCTGTGTGTATTCTATGAAAAAAAATCAACAACTCCTATATCATTGCTTTAAATGGTTTTACCACATTCATTTTCAGGATCATGACATTCATTACTGAAACTAAACCCTTCATTACACAGTTTGTCAAAATGTTTAAAGTAATACAGTAGCCTAAGTATAAGAAGTGGAATTGACTTTTAATGGCTAACTTCTCAATTTCAAGGAATTAATGTATACCCATGCCTCTATGCAATTGCTATGTAGGAAAATCTCACTAATCAGAATTTGAAAATCTGTACTATTTTTAATTCACCAGAAGCATTCTTTCTCCCATTTCTCAGAGATACTATTAGATGGTGATAATGGATTGCACTTATATTTTAACTGTAAAAATAATTTATTAAATAATTTGATCATGTAGTTGCTGTTTTGTCCTGAAATAATACCTTGGTCTCTAAAATTTTACCGGTCCTGTAAAATACGATGTAAATAAATTAACAACCATTTTAATAGCATTATATGCATATTTATATTCTCACTAAATAGGATTCTGTGAGAAATCTAATATTTGCATAAGTTTCAAGAGTAGAAATTTTAATAATTCATATTGGGACTTATAGTCCCAATGAAGTATTTATTCATGTGTGTGTATTAATACATGATATATATTTCAATGTCACACAAATAGGATGATGTGTTTTTCACAATACATCACACACACGTGGCCACATGTACTGTTTATGACTGTGCACTAAATATACAAATAAGGCCATATGATGGCAGCTATTTTGAAATGTTGAAATTTTGTATGTATTGTCACCTAAGTGCACATGTATTATGTATACCTAATGACTGATACAGTAAAAATTTTGGTAAGACATCACTCCCATGCTACACCTCTTTTGATTGAGGATTTAAGATAGGACAAATAGTGACCCCTTTTCAGAAATAAGCTTTCCAACTTTTTCTTCTGTGGTATGAAGTATATCTGTTGAAAGCTTTGAAGGCACCCAAAAACCTAGTCCTAAAACTGTAATATTATAAAAAAACTGTAAGATTCTAAAAGGAAATGGTTTTGATTTTCATTTTCAACTGATCCTTGTAGGACAGTGATAATCATATGCAAGAGAAATGTGAAATTGTTAAAACTATTTAAATCACATTTGGTAAGGCTGTTTTTTGTGCTTTGGTGTTGGTTTTGGTTGTTTCGTTATAGGTATATAGGTATATAGGTTATATATAGAAGTGGTTGGTAATGTATGATGGATTTATTGATCTTAATTCTGGATGATCTTCAGCATTCCTTGTCTTTACTTAGATTTAAATACTGTTTTGTTTTGTTTTCCTAAAAAATGAAGAAAAAAAAAGGTTCTGAATACACTACTAGCACTACTAGAAGTCTCGATTATGAACTGCCCATGCACTTTTCCACATGTAGAAGGTCTTACAACAGAAATGCCTGATGCAGGCAGGAGTTTATTTACCTAACATGGCAAATATACTAAACATGATGTCAGGGGCCATATCCCTTTGCTTACCACCAATAATGGCCACTCACTTCAGTCTTATCATTACTACTACATCTACGGAAATTCAGAGAGTATAATAGAGGGTAACATTGGCTTTGCTGCCCGTACAGGAAAGCTGGCTGTTAAAGCATATCCAGTTAGGAATATTTCTATGTTAAGCAGAAACTGATGAGCAGAATAATAGAATATAAACGGATGAGGTCAGACCCAGAACTGGTTTGGCCACATCACCCTTCCTCTGCGCCATTTCCATCACTCTGACTTGATTAATCATTCCCAATTCTCCACCATGGACAAACTTAATCTGCCCTTGTAGCAGATAAATGATTCCTCAGTACAATTCTTAGATAAATAAACAGCCTTTAAAATTGGACATAAATATAAGTCTATTTCTGATTCCTGACCTGGAATATCCTGGAAGGATTTATATCATGAAAAGACTGAATTTGATGGCAGATGTTCTCACAGAGCTGTAGACCTGTTAGCTGATTAACTGCACATTATGTTTGTGCTCTATCTCAGAAAGCCTTTCCTCTTTACATTTCTGGTTTTGCTAAAAGCAATGAATACTCCAAAAAGTGATAGAGAGTTAACTGAGAAAATGGGATCCTTTTGCAATGCTGCTTGGTCACTGGGTGTCAAAAGCATTAAAAAAAAAAAAAAAAGTATTTTCAATGCAGGCAGACATTCCTCATATATGAGAGTCCCTGGTTTTGTAAAACTAAATAACTCAGAAATAATAGATTTATGGCTTTTCCACTGAATACCTCAAAACTGAGTCCAGGGATTTTGTCCAAAATTGTGTGAAGGCATTTTGAGAGTAACAGAAGAATTTTGACTCCTAGAAAAGGAGGAGTCATGATCTCTGAAGAGAAAAATAAAACTCCAACATAGAATAGAAAAGAGGTCAATTTGATAAAAATGGGGTACCTACAGGATACAGTTTCATATAAGAGACATATTTTGAAATTGTAGCGTGTCAATTAGAGTCTACTTACTATAGGTAGCTTATAAAATAGGTATTTTTTTTTGTTTTAAATATTAAGTTGAAACAAAGTGTTAGTTTGTGTGAATGCAGTAGGTAGCATATAAAGCTCTTTCCCATTAATGTCTGAAAACACAACATTCTTAAAAAATCTGAACCACGGTGTGTTTGTACAGCCATCTATTAGCAGGTTCTAATAGTTCCTATCCATTTGGCAGGCCTGCAAAAAATCCTTTTCCCCCTTGTGCCCATCCATGTCATGCATACTTAAACAAATTAACTCTAAGCATAAAAGGAGATCATTTTACTGTAGGTTAAAGAAAAATGTTAAGGTATAAATTTAATCTGTCTTCTCAGATCAGTTATGTCTATCCAGAGACAAATGCTTGCAGATTGCTGTGTTTTTCATTCTACTTTAGGCCATTCAGATTCCTCCAAACTCATTTTCAGAGTCTAAGTAGGTCAACCTTATCCAAGACAGACAGAAGACGATCACCTTAATGCTTGGGAAATTAAATTGGACAGCCTTGTGTACCTTGAAGAAAAGTCATTCTAGGAGAGTGGAATGTGTTTCCTTGTAAGTGTTTTTTTTTTGGTGATGTTCAAGGCAACTGTTTTTAAGATTCTTCAGCCTTTCAGCTTCTTTTTTTCTCTGGAGATGTTCCCAGGTGTTTTAAAAGGTCTTTCATGTGCCCCCTTTTTTCTTACACTTTTAAATTTGGTGAATATATCTAGCTTGAAGTTCATATTTTATGTATCTATCTTTTAGCAGTTATAATCCTGGAGAGGTTTTATTTTAAAGACATAAAGGAATAATGTAATTGTATTTAATTTGACACCTTTAAGATGTCAGCATTTTAGTTTCAGTCATAACATGCTCTGGAAAGCCCTATATATTATTTATTTACTGCAGTGATTAACATTTTTTTTAATAAAAAGTTAATGTAGAGAAAAGAATCATTTGGCTTCCAGAAGCTTATAACAGTGGCATGCAATTTCCCCTCTTGCAAATTTTCACCAAGGTCTCACAGATTAGGGTCATGGCTCTTAGTTAAGATAATATAAAAGTTAGTGAGGGCACAGCACCGAAGAATCTATTTTTTCTCCTCAGGGGATTATCCAGGATAAAGTTCAGCCTCTCCTTGCTGCTACTGTTCTTTTTTCTTTTTTCCTTTTTTAATGTGGTCTACACATATTATTGCATATGATCAAATATTGCATAAAGATTGTCACATGCTTATGATACACTTCATGATATAAGTTTATCTAGTCAGGTTGCATGATACACAATAAAGATACAGACTTACAATTTCAGTAAGAAAGGGAAAAACATTTTGCTCAGATTGCAAGAGATTACTCTGGGAAAAATGCCCCCCTGGGTCACCCTGGTCCCTGTTTCAGGCCAGCCCAGGCCCTCGGGGCCTGTCCCTGTGTTCAGCCCTGCCGCTGCTCCCTGGCTCCGAGGGCTCTCTGCCGTGGCCTTGTTTCCCATTCTGCCTCCTGCTCCTCCTCACCATCAACCCCATACCTGCTTCATCAGGTATGCCTTGCCTTGCCTGGGGCTGTCAACAGACTCCATAAAAATCTAGAGAGAAAAGTCACAGTGTGATCTACAATAAAAATAATGCTAGATTAAAAGGCTGAATAGGATCTCAAAAGGTCTGCTAATTCAAATTCTTTCACTGAGGCACTATTTTGGAGTCATATTCTTGAAAACTGCTAATCAGACAACATTTTTTCAGCATTTCTCTGTTCTCATAGCTAATTTTTTTCCTGACATCCCTTCCAAATTTTGCAATATAGTCCTATCCTGCTTGTCATTTTATATGTTGAAATCAAATAGCTAAAATTTTTACTGAGAGTACTGTAACATTGAAGGAAATGGTGCAGAAAATAGACCAAATGCAGGTCTTCAGTGCCAAAACTTATAATACAAAAGAAATTATTTTAGTCCATGCTTCACACAAAGTCAGTACATAAATGCCATAGTAGCTAGATTCTTCTTCCTAGCTGGTAGCCATTGCTACTTTCTTGGCTATCATTAATGCTGTGCAATAAATAGGAAAACTCTAGTCTGGATTTGTGTAAAACATAAAAAGAAAAATTTAACCAGGAAAATAAACCCTCTTCTTCCCAAAGTGTTTGGTAACATTGTAAGTTATTAACATTCTCTGTTGTGACCTAGCTTTATGAATTATGAAGCTGGTTAATTAAAAAGTCCTCAATAATTTATCTAATAAACTGTTAATGGATTAATTCTTCATCCTGTTGTGTTAAGGGACTCTGTTATTAGATAATAGTGCTCTAATTATGAATTAAATAAAAAAGAAAAAATCATCACTACATGTTAAACAGAGAAAAAGGAGTGATCTGACTGTTCCTAGTTCAGAGTATAACATTAGCCAAGTAAACAGGCACATTTAAATTTCAAAACTGCTGTACTTTTTTTTCTTTTTTTGAGACATTTGAAGTCAGACTATACAGCCAGCTATTTTTCGCCATTTTGTTTTACAAAATATATGACTGTGATTATGGAAAAGTGAGGTGACTGTTTTAATGTGTGCATACATGAGAAAAACATTGCTTGAATCAGTTAATAATTAAGGCTTGGGATTGATAAAAAATTATAAAAAAAAACTCTTTAACTTTTTTTTAACATGAAGTACACATATGCAAATATTTCTATTTGGAAACTATCCAAACAAGCTACAACACTACACAAGAAAGATACCAGACCCAGGGAACTAGTAGAACTTTGTCATTTCCAGTTGATCTTAAGCATAAGGGGAAAATGCCAATGGTTTGCAAATCCTGTGTTATATTCATCAGTTGATTTAATGCAGCAAGACAAACATCTCTAAAATGAGTATTGTGGCCTTTTGCCTTCAGTGAGGATGTGATTTCATATATGTGTCTTTCAAGTTTTGAGAGATCATTTTTATTGCCTATTAATTGAAAAAAAAAGTCTATTTTCCATGGTGAACTGGGAAACTGATACATTTCTTCTAACAAGTTCATTCTTAGAAAAGGGAAATGAAGCAGTCAATAGAATCACACCCTGAACTGCATATGTATGTTTGGGCATATATAAGTGTGTACCAAGTTTATTTAATATCAAAGTGGTGTTGCAAGTTGAGTACTCTTCACTAAAATAGGAAAATAACAACCCATGGTTGTTCTAATTGTCTTCAAGACAAGTAACTTAATGGTCTGCACTGTGAAACAGACTAGTTTCTGGCTCCTTTGCGAATTTACAGTCCGTAAATATGCAAAAAGCATTAGAAGCTAGAAAATTAAGTATTAAGAGAGATTTAAATAATTCCAGTCATGTTAGTGTAGAATTCCAGTCATGTAGTCCAGTCATTAATACCATTTATTTTTGAGGTGTTTAGCTTTCGGTCGTTATTGCAGAGTGCTGTGCTTTTTGTTTGTTTGTTAATTTGTTTTTTACTTGAAAAAAAAGTCAGAATTGAAAAAATTTGGACAGTTGAGTTTTAGTAATATTTTTTCTGCACATCTGAAGAAGTGCCATGGGTAGGAATATCAGTATTGACCTCCCATTCAAATTCTGGGAAGTTATTATATGATACGGCTAATTTAAATTATTAACTATTTCACATTATTTAGAAGGCAGCTTTCCAGCACTTCACTTGGATTTTTGTAGGGCCATCATTCATCCATCCATAATCCATTTAAAATGTCATGTTATGATTGTGATTAGAACTGTCATGAAGATGATCTTGCTCTCCCTGGAAAAAAATAGTTTAAGAAAAAAAAGAGAATAAAAAGTGCACCTCAAGCTTTTTTAAGTATAAGACCAAAACAAATAAAAATTGAGATCCTGCTAAATGGGTTTGATGATATGATTT
Organism: Tinamus guttatus; assembly: GCF_000705375.1. Next base: position 177,109 of record NW_010581551.1, read on the forward strand.
CAAAATAAACATTTTTTACTACAAAGGATAAAGGTTGTGAAAAAGTTCAACGTGCCAAATGCATTTATTAAAATACACAACTTCAAAATGAATTCTTCGGAAAACTTAGAGCTTCTTTCTATTAATTTTTGAAACAGGAAATAGGAAACACTTCCTGCAAATTATTTTGCCATCACTCAACTGACATTTTCTTATCATTTTTTAACCTTGATCAACTCCCTTAAGTTATATCACTCTAATACTGTTTTCCAAAAGTTACTTACTCCCTCTGTTATGAATGAAGAACCAGACCAGTTGCACAGGATTCTAATGCACAGAAAAAAAAATATGTTTCCTGACATGAGTTTCTGCTGTGTGAAGTTCCTTCTCACAGCTCTTGAGAGCTCTTGAAATCATTTACGTGTTGCTGTCCATTTGTTAATTCAGTCTAAGATATAATAGCCAGTACACTTCTGGATAGTATTATATATTGCCTCAGGTATGTTTATAAGGCAGAAGACTGAAGAAAAAGTGACTATAATAATAATAAAAAAAACTCGAATAATGACTTTACAAAGTACTGTCTGGAAAGCCTTATTAAAACTATTGTAAAAATAAGAAAAATAGCCTTGTACATTTACTTAGGATTATTGGTTTTGCTGTGACATGTGTGACAGTCAATTATAAAGTTTCTGTTGTGTCCCCTCTAGAGGTTTAGTACAATTTCATATTTATTAATGTTTTTTTCTTGTTTATGCTTTAGTGCAGGTGTGACAAGCTACTTGCCAGAAGCAAAGATTCTCTATTATTAGGGACATTTCTCCAATTCTTCCTAATCCATTCACATGTGATTAACAATTTATGCTCTCCTTTGTGTTATATTAACCACATAAAAAAATACTTTGGAAGGCTTAATAGCATGTACCTAAGAGTGTTTGATGCTAATGGATTTGCAGTCAATTTGTGAACTCTCTCTTTTGGAGCTACTTGCAGCTACAGCTTTAGAGTACAGTCATGAAGAAGACTTCCCTACTCTAGACCTATATCCAGAAGAAAGTAAATCAATCTTTATGATAGAGGAAAAATAATTTTTATTATATTCTATTATATCTTTATATTTTAATGTTGCCAAAAAAAAAAAGTAACCGTCTCAAAACTGAATCTTTCTTCTTCCATTTAGAAGAAATGAAAAGAGTCACCATCAAAATGAAAGTTCACAAAAATTGCTTTTGAACTAAGTCATTAATCTTTTGAAAGCCAGCCATAAAACACTGGTAAATATTTTGCCTTCCCAAATCTTTCTGGATTTTCAGACAGTGAAAGTATCAACCTGTACTGTCAGTTTATACCCCTGGAAACAGAAAGAACATCTATTTTTTGGAATTACCTTAATTTTGGGATTTGAACACTAGAGAAGCTTGTAATGAAAATGACTTTCCAATCCGTTGAAACTAGGTTATTAATTACAAATTTGGAAAAAAGTTTGAAAAATAAAATTTTAAGAAATCATGAACTTCAAATATGCTTTAAATTAGTCATTTCTAGTGGTTAAAATTTAAAATTTTCTCTGAAACATCTCTCTCTTCTCCAAGTAGTATCCAATGTTGGATTGGACATTGGAGTTAGTTATGTTATAAAGTGCTGACTTTGGCACCTTCTATCAGTTTTTAGGAACTTAGTCTTTCCATTTACAAACTTTAAAAGCACAGTCTCTCTCTCTCAAAAAAAAAATCTTAAAAGCTAGTCCTCATAAAAGTTATCAGAAATATGCCTAGTTTAGCTTGTGATGTAAGAAAACTGGTATAATAACATTCAAAGACAGAAGGAGGACATTACATTCATTTATAAAATATCTAAGCAAATTCATTTTACTCACTCACTCTCACAATCATTGACTTCAGACATTAACACACTCTCATCCATAGACTCACAAGTGCCAAGATAACCTGTGCCCAGGTGGTCTGGACACAGAGACTATGGGATGCTGCTGTTGGGTCCTCATGGGATTTCTGGGGTTCTTCTTGCCTGGTGATAAGGATCTAGTTTTTGAACAGATCTTCCACATCAGCTGTTATAGAGTAATCCTTTGGCTCACATCTTTCTTATTTCAGCCTCCATAAATCTTAGACCATGTTGCTGCCCTTTGTCTGTTTTTCCTCATTTGGAATATTTGTTTGAGATATATGTCTATAGCTTGTTTTCCTGTTGGGGGTAACAGGAAAATGAATGGTCATGTTGCAGCAACCTTCTTGCCATTCTCTCAGGGTGAGGATGAAAGGTCATCTGCTGACAAGTCTCTCTGCTGTGGTCTTGTCAGAGAGCAGGCCTCTTCAGCTTGCCATAAACAGCACATTCCTCCATTTTACTGCCAGAAACAGTGTGCTGAGAACAATGTTTTTTATTATCAATGCAGGACATTCATGCTTCAGTCATATCAGCCTTAACATTTCTGTTACAAACGTCCACACTGGGATTTGTCAAACTGTAAATGTTAAGATAACTACTTACTTTTTTTTTTTCATTTCTTTGCATTGTTTTAATAAAACTCATTCTTGCTGCCATTATTATAGCAATTTCCATAGTACTTACATGATAATTTTGTGAAGATGATTCACCTGGTAATCTCTAAAAAAGAGATGATGGGTTTATGGAATATAAATCCACTTCTCAATACAGTGGTATAGTCATACAGTTGACTCCTAGGGAACCATTGGAACTTTATGTAAATAAAGGAACAAAATTTGAAAAATGAGAGAAAAGAATAGAATTTTTTTTTCTTTTTATATCTTTGGTCCAAATTGTGATAGGTTTGTAGGTGCAAAGGAAAAATAAGAATAGAGGAATTTTTTTTTGCCTTATAGTTTCATAATGACATAGCATAGAGTTTGTACAATACAAAATACAGAAAAGCCAGACTCATTAAAGTTGAGTGTTTACCAAACTTAATGTCAAAAATTAACAGAGAAAGACAAAAGATCACATAAATCTAACAGACATCAGAGTTTTTTTTTTTTTCCAAAAGAAATAAAGATTAATTCATTAGACTATTTGTTTTCTTTCTTACCTCTAGTAATTGCTTTAGCTGTGGGTCTTCTGGGCATGTTCAACCAAGAGTAATAATGAGGAAGATGTATGAAGTTCCAATATTTTGGAACTTCTGAACTTATGAAAATGTAGCTGCATAGAGAAGAATACTGTTAATGCATTTTGTAAAATAAATTCAAATCTAAAAAAAAAAAAAAACCCAAGCATTCAAAGATCTCTACTCAAAGAGCAAGGAAGAGTTCTCATATTTCTGGTAACACCAGCTAGCTGCTGTGACCCCTTAAACTTTAGCTAAATCGGTTAGATACACAAGCAAAATATGTGAGAAAAAACATGTAGGATTTTTCTTTTCATTTTGAGATGTAACATGAATGTATTTCTCACTATTTTCATTTTCTTCTGATTTCAAGAGCGGGACTGCTCCAAGTCTTGCTGGTACCTTTTATTACAGTTCTGGTGAAAGTTACTCTGCATGTTCAGTTTTACCAGGTTTCATATTTCTCATAATACATTTTGTTTTGTAATTTACATAATTGTAGCCTATCCTTATTTGTGAGATATTTCAAAAAATATTAAATGATTCTATATATTTATTAACCAAGATGAATATGGGGTGGGAGGTGGGGGAGGTAATAAAAGGCAAGGAGGATGTGAAAGGGCAGAAGGGAGGGAAAATTCCCAGTCATGCTGGATATTTTTTTCAGGAGAGGAATATACAGCATAGGGGATATAAAAGATATATGTGAGTAAAGAATCTAGAAGGCAAATTCACACTTTTGAGAGCAGAATTTTTTAACTTTGTGAAAAATGTTCCAAAAGACTAATAGCATGTTTGTGTCGCTGTAATGAGCTATTTACAAAAGATGGCAAAATATCCTGTAAGTTCTTTAAAAGCTTAATGTTTTTGAGTAAAAGTAGTCTTCTGTTGTGGTAACATTTTAATAGATAGATGGTGCATTTCTACATGCCGTCTAAAATAAATGCTGGTACTGGGTCAAGATATGGGCTGCTGCATATCATTTTTACTGCCAACATTCTTAGCATCATAAGAAAGCAAGAGGCTAAGTAGATAAATTAATGGAAACATGGAGTTACTATTTCCCATCAGAAGTTCTTCTTTTATACCGTTTTCACATCCTTGGAATTTCTGGGAATGGAAGAAATGATCAAAGGGTTTCTTTCAGGTACTGAAATCATAGTCCTTCCCTATGAATACTTCCCTTTTTTTCAAGTTACCCAGGAAATACATATGTTTTCCAACAACTATGAACACTAACAAGACTTACTCTATTTCACAAAAGGTGTGGAGATTTCCTAATTAATCCATTTGGTAGTTTCATCTAGATTATTCTCTAAAATCTCACACTTCACAGATATAACCTGCCTTCTCATTTCCCACATGTGTTTGTACTGAAATTAATTTTACTGAATTCAATGCATATAGATAAGATATTCTGTCCACAATAGAGGTATTCTGCCCTCTTACTTCTTTACTATCCTATCAGTATCTGTCATCAGCAAAGTTTACTATCAAATATATTTAGATCATTAATCTAGATCATCGATAAAAGAACATCAGTGTCATACCTTATAACAATTCTCAAACTACCCCTTTAGATTACACTGTGCACCTTGATAGCTCGTCAGTAGCAATGACAGTTTAAACTGCTATATGCATTGTACTGAATATCAAACCTGAATACTATTCAGTATTCAGGAGAAAGGTGCTGTAAAATGCACCTTTTTTAGAGAAAGAAGATACTCCTGATTTTGTTAAAAGAGTGAAAGATTGAACTGCAGTGGGTCACTCCCTAAATAGCCTTCAACTTTAAAATATATTTGGGGAAGGAGAGATATTAATGAGCCCTACATAGGTGTAAATGAAAAGTAATTTCCTTCGCACTTATGTTCCCCCTTTCTGTGTCTGAACTCAGAATAGCATGAATCCTTTTTTCTAAAGTAGAAAACTATATGCACGGGCAATTTTAGTGTCTGAATTTCCAAACAAAACAGTTTTGTATCATTTGTATCAAAAAAATAACTTATTTAACAGAGCAAAACCCCACCCTTGATAACAAGAACTTGAGTGGGAAGATGAAGGTAAAAACATGACAGCCTTGCAAAAAGTCGAGGGAGAAGAAGTAGGAAATCAGCTGCAGCTAATGTACCTGGCATTTCCTCTCCAGTACTCTTATTACCTTAATTTATAAAATGAGTTTAGAACTGATAAAGTTTCTAAGCAAAACAAAGTTCCGGGTTGCAGACAAGAGTTTGATTCTCTGGGGACAGGATCTGATGACTGCACAGAATGCAGCCCTTTGGTGAGGCGAAGAATAAGATTAGTTACAGAACATCAGCTTTTTTGGCTGCGAAGAGCAGTGAAGAAGTATCCTTCCTGGCTTCACCTGCTCACCTTCCTTATATGCATAGGGAGACTAGTAGCTATATCTGCTGTGGAAGAGAAATAATGACATCCTCCACTCTATGGCTTTATTTTTTCAGTATGTGGCTGTCCAGGAAATTAAAAAAAAAAAAATGCTGAATGGAATTCAAAGAAAAGTCTTATGTTGACATTAGTGTCCTGAAGAGAACACAATTTTGACCAAATTAAACAGACAAATTGTTAACTTGTACAGAGACAAGAAGATTCAACTTTGTGTATCCCAAGCCTGATCTTTTACAAATCAAATTATTATTGTTAATAATGGTAATAATTTCATCTTGGTGCTAATGTATTTTTGCATGAGGCCATTGTATTTGACCTTTCCCAAATGTCAGCAATAATATTTAATATGAATATGCTTCACAGACACTTTAAACACTCATATAATGTTTAATATTAAAAGGTAATAATGTTGATATTTGTACTCAAAATGTCACTGAATATTGCATGAACAGTGATCATGCTGACTTGATCAGAAGGTATGTATGGAAATCCTGATATTATCAGATGGATTGGGAAATTGATATGGAAGACGAAAGTTTACTTGTTTTTGTGTTTATTTTATAGAACATTTTATTCCTTTGGAAGTAATTTGGTCAAAGGAATGATTTCCTGGAAAAATAAAAACAAAAAAAGGAAAAAAAAATAGTTTCTTCTATTAACGAGCAAATAACCTAATGCTCCTAGACTCTGAAAATTTCTAGGAATTAGTAAATTGAAGATTACTGGATAAAGCAATAGGCATTATCAGGATCATGCTTTGTGTTTAAAAGAGAAAAAGAGTTCTAAAGTCAGATCATCTAGAAAGTTTCTCCATGTACATGAACCTAAATCGCAGACTCTTCTTCCAATGTAAAGCTCCTACGACTTCTATTTGTTGGGATTAAGCAAAACCTTTTGGGTCTTTTTAAAACTTGGATTTTAAAGGAAGACTTTCTTACTTTCAGATCTGTCCTCAGGATTTCAGAGATCTATCCTCAATGTCCTCCTCAGACATAGGACCCTTAAGTCCACAAATCCATGAGAATGCTGTTTAAGAGTAAAAAGAAAATTGCAAAAAGTGTATGATCAGAAGGAGAATGCACAGGAAGGGGGATGAGTCTCAAGCTTAACAGTAGTTTGCTTTCTAAGGGGAAATATTTCCTATGGGGAAAAAAATTTCCTATGGGGAAATATACTTACAGAAAGTAGGATATTCAGATAGCATCGATATCTATCACATGGCCCACAGAACATTTATATCATCTTTCCAACATGAATGGTGACGAATGGACTGAAGCTCAAAGCAATGGGTTATATTAATGGAGGAGGCATGGAGATTAAAGCAGACATCAGGCAGTTAGCTTCTCTGTCAGTCTGGTTCCTGATGGGACAGGAACTATTTCAATACAGCGTTCTGATCAGGAGCTGGGAGTTCCATTTTACTTCTCTTTCTGACAGGATATTCACAGTTTATAAAGGTTATCAGTTTCACCATAAACCGTGCTTTACTCTCACAAATAGCTCTATGCTGCTCGTATTAGCAAGCCAGTAATGCCAAGCATTTATGTATTTAATTGTTCACTCCTAATGAGAGGACAAGGAGTCAAGAAAAAAATATCTAGAAGCAATTTATTATTATAGTATATATTATATTATTATAATATTATATTATTATTATAATGTTGGATTGTTAGTTCTACAGAAAAGTATCTGGTACAGTCACAGACATAAAGAGTCATGTAATGAAAGGCTGGGAAAAGTAAGAAAAAAGGAATACATATTCAAATGTGAAGATCTTCCTTTTGTTTTCTCTTAGAAATTCCTCTTAGAACAAAATAATACCTGTTAATAGACTTTTTGAACTCATAGATGTCATGTATGAAGGCTAAATATATATATTTGTGTATATAATTATATATATAATTATATATAGAGAAAAAATATATGAATGAGGCGGGGTAGGTGGGATGGGTGTGTACATGTATGCTGAATTCAATATTCTTACTTATCTTATTTGGCTGTCATTGCAGTATCATATAGCATAATCACTGCCTTTTTTACCCTTAAAAAATCAACCAGTATGAAAAAAACTTTCTACTATGCATTGATTTTGTTGAATAGGATAAATTGAGTCACAAAGTGGTTCTATCAGAAGAAGTCTCAGTTCAGCAAGTACAGGAGAAGTAATTAACAAAGAAGCTGGGGAGACTTTTGATGAGCAGATACCATTGTAGAATTCCTCTTATTTAGCAATAGTTAAGTTTGGAAAATGTGACAAATAATGATAAATTAAGCCCCCCAAAATGTAATAAAACATAATAATAATAATAATAATAAAGATTATATTCTGACAAAGCTATACTAATTGAGAAATCAAATTTTCAGGAGGGAAATGGTGATCAATTAAGAGAGGGACAAATAAAAGCTTGAACTTATTTAATATGAGAAAATCTGAACGTTGATTAAGACCCCAGAAGCAGGCAAATCCCAAGAGTGCTAAAGGTAATGGTAACAGAAATTAGAGAAGCCAAAAGAATACCATTATTTAAGAAAAAGCCTAGGGACACAGCAGGAAATTAAAGACCAAATAGTTTAACTTCAATTTGCAGGGAAGTATTAGAAACTATTTTAAACCACCAGGTCGGAAAATGCTTAGAAAAGCACAGCTTGATTAAAGGAAGCTGGAATAGGAAGGTTATGCCTTACTAATTTGTTAGTTCTCTGGGAAGATCATTGCCAAGGTAGACAAAGGGATTGCAGTGTAGGCATCATACTTAAAGGCTGCTCAGGAAGCTTTTTAATATCAGAGGTTGTGAAAGGTGCAGAATCATTGAACAGGAGAAAGTCTGGCATATTAATTTAAAAGAAAATGGCTAAAAGACTAAAGGAGAGAGAACAAGCCACTATAAACTAGGAACGTTATCACTCAGTGAAAGAAAAAAAAGGAATCAATGTGATCCCAGAGAAATAACTTCTATTCTAGTGGTTGGAAATGTAATATGCTGGGTTCAAGATGAGATAATACAAAGGGCTCACACTGTATATATTATTTGAAAAATAAAAGCAAGGTCAAAATTTAATAAACTGTCTCAAAATATTTTGTAAAACTTTTTGTATTACAGGCTTTCTCCTACTTCTAATGGTAAAGCAAAGCTATGATGGAAGTACTGTCCATCTTTCTCTATGATACTTACAGACTTTATCTACAGTAGGATACAGAAGCACCAATAGATGTGCTTAGATTTTGGTAAGGGTTATAAATGTCAGTGTAGATCAGGAAAAAATAAAATTCACTCTTCAAAAAGCATGCTGTAGTCTTCTATCTGTTTCTAGCCAGAATGTATTTAAGACTTTGAAGTAAGAAAAAAGATCATCTCTTCTTAGAAGAAATGTAAAACCAAAACAAAACAAGTAAAAAAGCTTTGTGTTAAATGGAAATGAAAAGATAACTTTCATCTTGTTCTCCATCTGCCTGAAAAACTCATGTGGATTTGCTTGCCAGAAGTTTCTAGTGACAATAAAATTATCTCTCATATATCCTAAAAGTTGTCAAGATCCCTTTTCCTAGCTATTGCACTTTATCTTTAACCTGACCACAGCTACCTACCACTACTGCAGAGAAAGAAAAAAACCTTCTGAGTATGTAAACACTGGAATGTCTAAAGATTTGGGCAACAGGATTTTATGTATGGCTTCTTTTATTCCAAGAACACTACTTCATATCAAAAAATATATCAAAGGAAAATTCCTGGATTGTTTACTATTTGCAAAAGGGTATTCAAATTTTGGGATGGAAAGTTAAGATTATTGTATCATAATGTTATATTTAAAAAATAAAAGAGATTATTACCTGATTTTGATAAATGCTGTATCATATTAAAATCAAAACAAACAAACAAAAAGCTACAGAAATCCTCCATATAATAGCTGTTTTCTATTTTGTTGTTGTTTTTTTTTTTTTTTTCTGTTCAGGTTTGTCTGCCAAATAAAGCTTCATATGTTACCAGGTAGCTAACTGCAAAAATTTGCTTAAATTTCATATTTAATTAAAATTACTGACAAATAGAAATAGACAGGACTAGTAGGATTAGTACAGTCACCATTTTAAGAACTGTCAGAAACTATCAGAAACTACACACTATCAGAAAATATTGCAGTGCAGCTGTCTGCATTGGGCAATTGGGAACCATAGGAAATGGCAGCTTTTCCCAGCATCTTCACTCGGAAGTTTTCTACCCCTGTTGCTCTATTCAGGCTACAGAAAAAGAAGTTATCTTCTGGGTAGTACCATTCCTCTGCTAGTAAATCATGTCTATCCAAAGTGGAGGTCTATGACACATACAAATTATAAATATACTAATCAGAATATAATTAATAATAGCTTGCCTTGAACCTGAGCATAATTACACTAAAATGTTTTGTAAAACTGTGATGACATGGCCAGACATTATTTTACATAACTATGTGAGCAACTAAGTGGCAAAGATGGTATGATTGCACAGTGTTCCTTTAAGGACAAGGAACTGCAAATTTGCAGGTTATCCTCACAAATGCAAATAAAAGACAAAAGAAAATAAGGTATATAATATTGGGAGCAGATGAGACCACCAACTTTTCATGAGACTTCCAACTTTGGGGTTGGAAGGCAATAGTATAAAACCATCAGGTACGAGCAAGGAAACTCCAGAATAAAAAAGACAGAAACATTATGTTTCCAATTTTCTTTCATCAGAGAGCTCTCAAGCCTGACCACCCAGAACTTGGTGGCTAAGAACCGCCGAGGACCAGAGCCATCAGGGCTAGCTATATGGCATCAGCACTGTGGCGTTATGCTCCCAGTCAAGCTAGAACATGACTGCTGAAGATTAGCTGTTCTGTGCATGTAGTAATGGTTAATACAGTGTAAGAACTGACCTGACCATTAGCAAGAAGTATGTGCTAATGAATTAATTTTTAAAGTTTACTTTTACAGTTTTATGCTGGCCTGATTCAACAGGGCAATTTCTATTTTATCTTGACTTGTTCCTAGGAAAGTCTCAGAAAAGCAAGAAAGTTCAGTAATAGCTAAGTCTGAGAAGTGAAGATTGTAGTTTGACTGGAAGTTTAAATACAGACAAAACACATCTAGAACTTCAGAAGTCTCCTTTAAATTCTATGTTTAGAAAATTCTAACCAGGATTTCTCAACATTCCTGAAAATGGCAGCTAACTAACTTATTCAGCCATACAAATGTTGTATTTTAAAAGTATTTCGTAACTTGTGTACAAACTATGTGTATATCAGTGATGATACTAGCGGGTTAACCACACATAAGCATCAGGAGGTACAATGTATGACAACGAGCAGAGTCTGTGTGCGTGGTGTTCGTGACATGGCCATAAGCTGAGCATGGGGCATGGTGTGGTTAGGTCAACGCGTCCCAGAACTATCTGGCCTGTCCCCATGGCCTATCTCCTCGATATTCTTCAACATCCCATTCTCTATAACTGTCTATGTAACAGCTTACATTCTCTGCATCCTCGGGGTCCTGCTTCATTCTTGTGTGTTGTTTTTCCTGGGACTTGTTCAGTTGTTTCTCCATCATCAGACTAATTAATGAATGGCAGTTTAAAATGTCTGAACCTGTGGTAAGTTCGACAGGAAAATAGCAAGGGAATTACCACAGATTTTTTTTTAAGTGTGGAAATGATTGTTTGTACCATTTTGCTAGGTTCATGTTGGATGGTTATGATGAATCTGTTTACTCTAAAAGTGATGTCTGTTCATTGCTATCCATGTGGTTTTCTGACATGGTTCTTCCAAAAGAAACTCGGTCCAGTTTTATTTTATTTCCTTTTTAAAAGCTAGTAAAGTTAAATGTACTTTGAAACATATATAGAAAGAGTGAAGAAGTGAAGAAATAAAGTGCTGGTTACTGCCAGAAAATACGTGCCATTGCTATATGGGGAAACAGCAGAGAGAAAATGCACATGTTCTGGATGCAAGAGAATTAATAGTGAGTCCATAACAACAAATTTTTAATTATGTTGAAGGTTTTGGGTTTTTTTTTTTTTTTACATCACTTAGGGCTTAAATAAACTGTATATTACCTGGCTATATACCCTTTATACCCTTTGGGATAAATCAAATTTTGAATATGTTATCACAGCTCAAAATACTGAACAGATGCTGTAGATGGAAAAAAAAAAAAAAAAAAGTAAAGAAATGCTCAGTACACTCTTCATAAATTAGAATTTTGCCATTAATTTTGATAATGGTAATATACTCCTTGGAAGGTCTCACATCGTTTTTGTGATGTTTCCTTATACGGTCAAATTATTCCCATTCTGTCACCACAATTCTGGCATCACATATGTTTAAAAGATTTTGGCTTCTTCCACAAGTTATAAACTGGTAGATCTCCTGAGTAATGATCTGGTATTTAGACCCAGGAGCAGAGAAGTCTTCCTTCACTCCTTCACAAATAAGCTGGAAGAGCATTTGCTCTGAGGTGGAGCGAATAACCTTGTGACCCATATTGAATGTATCCAAAGGGTGGCGCAGTAAGTCATTTATGTGAGAGACGTGGAAAAGATTCATGCTGTTACAGGGAAATCTCATAACCTAGTGCATATAAACTCTCATAGGATACATGACCTTCTCCATAAGTCTGAAGGAGTCTTCGCAGCGTGCAAAAACCTTTTCCTAAAAGCGTAATACATGCTTCACTGAGATGCAAAATCATTTCAGAAGTTTTAAAATATGTTATTTTTGGTATATTTCTTAATTTATTATTTAAATCTATAATCTTGGATTGTAGTAGTTTACTGATTCAAATCAGTGATGATCGATCTTATTTTTCTTTAAGTCTCCCAATGTATCATAGTTGATGGAGCAATGTAAGATCTGCGACCAGACATACAGATTACAGATCTGAATGTTCATCAAAAAAAAATCTTTTTTTTTTCAGTTGCAGTTAGAGTAAATTTATTTTCTAAATAATTTTATGAATAAAATGAATTTTTTTTAAAAAAAGTCTTTGGGAAATGGACAACTGTGTCTATAAGCTCAAAAAAGACAAATCTAGCAAAATAATAAGCAAGCTAGCAAAAGAAGGCATAAAAATATCAGTAGGCAACCCATTAGTTGATCTTAAGTCTGCCTCTAGTTTTCATTAAGTATTTTTGCCCAATAGGTAGGTTAATGGTCATTTTTTAAAAGTATTTAAGCTTTTGGAAAAAATTAGCAGGTAACAAAAGAAATAGAACATAGGTTAGATCAAGGAGCCAAAACAAAAATCTGTCTGTCCGTAGTCTCATTATTGACTATTCACTCCTTAAAGGAAGGAGTGCTTTCATTGCTACAGTAAGGCAGAGAAAGGCCAGGGATGATAAAAGGCTATTTTTCTCTTCATAAAATGTGAAATATGGGCATATTTATCACTAATATTCAGAGAGTGTATGAGATCCTATCTTGCACAAAGGTTTAGTGACTGCAAAAATATCATGATTACACTGTAAAGAGTTGGAATTGCTGTTAATCCTCGTGCATTATAGCATATGAATACAGTAAAGAAGTCAGATTGACTAATTAAAACTTTATTCTGTGTAAAACTTAAAAAAAGAAATTGCTACTCAGCCTTTCATGTTATTTTCTGACTGTCTGCAGATAACTTCAGAGACTAGCTTGAACTGTCAAAATAATTTATATATATTAAATGTCAATGCAACTCAGGAGGAAGATAAAAATTTGCTTTCGATATGACATTTATACGCCAGTGCTTGATTTAGATATGCAGAGGTAGCAAGTCATGTTAGCTAAAAGTAGTTATGCAGCATATTTCTAAACATGATGTCCCATTTATGTTCAAAATGATGTGGACTGAATCAATTAGGAGAAACAAGTGAGTTCCAAGAAGTACTTTAAAAAAAGCTGTGGAGTTGCTTAGTAACCTGATGTTATACTTCATTTCCCAACAGAGCTGTAAAACTGTCAGACTGGTAATAGGGAGCTCCCCGAGATAAATGGAGTCTCATGTGTTTTGGCAAAAACATGACCATATTAAATATGTTTTAGCTTGCTGTCAGAAGTCATGCATATGCATGTAGCAATACATGCAAGAGGACTGTTATCAAAGAATATGGCTTTTAGTTGCACTTTGTCATAAAATCCCATATTTTCCCTCCTCAGGTGCATTATCTTGTCAAGCAGGAGAAGGCATTGTATCCCAAAAGCCTACAGGAAAATTTTAATCTGGTTCTTTTTTAGTGCTATATTTACTTGACATCAGCTTTGTTCTTCACTGACACTAATCTAGCATAATCTGCATGGTATGTATGCTGTACTTGGAAATTTAGCTTTTTCTGTCTAATGTTTCTTTGAGGGCCCTGAAACAAGTCATCATGTGGGTACAATCTGTTTTCCTTTAAGGAGCTTTCACAGAATAACAAAATAGATGGCTCTCAAATTTCAGAGAAAATTAAAATTATTCAAACATCTAGGTGAAATATGCCTCATACTGACAGGAAAGACAAGGGTCCTGGTTCTTAATCAACTGTGTTTTCAGAAAACTGAGTTTTGCTAAACCTACTTCCTTTCTAGGAATGGAAGCAATTTCTCAAATCAAATAATGAAATCTAGTATTTCATGAAAAAATCTATTTGAATGTTACCAACAGGAGTTCAAATTAGAGTCTGAGGTCAATGCCATTTAGTTATTCAAAATACTATATTTAAAGAATGTGAAACATGTAATATATGGTCACTTCATAATTAGCAATGAAGTGGACTATTAAAAGTCACTTCAGCTACACTGATTATATACCCATCAGCCTGCCTATTTTTATTTTCTGCCCCAAAAAGTAATAAAGATATATTTACAAACAAAAAGAATGTGCTGTCTAGTCCTCTTTCAAAGTACTTTATCGAATTCAAGTACAGTACAAATAACTTCCAAAATATCTTCTATTCTTAAGCCTCTTAAGTGAAGGTTTCCTTTAAGTCCATAGTTTGTTGTTCTTCTCTAAATGGCAGACCTAGGAGGAGATAATTCACAGCACTGAAGGTGAAAGCAGACTTAAAATATATAGTGAAGGAATGAGAATGAATTTAATGATTTTTTTTTTTAATTAGTGGGTATAGGTAGACATGTTGGATAAAATGGCTACAATATGGTCCGGTGCTGGATAATTTAAAACATACATTTTTATTTGAATTATAATTGAATTAATCAAAAGTGAGAGGATAGAGCACCTTAAGTTAATGTAGACTATAAGAAAAAAGATGGTGTCTGATCTTCCTGTCTCCTCACTGACTTCATATATGCTTTTTAGTATACCGCCTAAACCAGACAGAAGCCAAGGAATATTTTCCTCTTTATATTGAATGTGCTGTTCATGAAAATATTTTCTAATTTTCTAATGCTGTGAAAAGGGTGAGTGCAAGCTGCATGATTTCTCAGCATAATATTAGGTTAATTCACAGATGCACGAAAAAATATCTTTTTTTACCTAGACAGCTCTTAGCTAACAGCTAGTGGCTTCTCCATTTTTAGCAGTTTCTAATAGCGGTCGAAGGCAATAAGTGAAATTTAATCCGGAAATCTTGAGATTGCTTATATATATCATTGTTTTCTGAACTAATTCCTTATTTTTGGACAAGATCATTACCTCCATAGTAGATTCCTTGGGTTCATCCCATTTCCTTTTTGAGATTTACTGAGAACTTGAGTAGATAAGTCACAACGTAGTTTTCTTGCCAGTTTGCTCAAAGCTTGATATAAAAACAGTGAATCAGAAATTTCAAAATCTATAATTTTATCTTTTACTCATCAAGCAGCTGATGGCTGTATCTTATCTGGTTTTATTTTCTTCAGCAAATTATTTGCATAGCAGAACAGAATTTCCTATTTTTTTCTTTTTTTTAAAAAAATTATTTGGCAAGTCAGTGTCTTACTTGGCTAAGTTTTTCTAGCTAAAGTTTTATGTGTTATTCATCAGGTGTAGTGGGTTTTCAATAAACCAAATGTAGCATTTCAGGAAGACTTACACAGCTGATTTACTACATGATATATTTTTAATTGGTAATAACTTTACTTTTGAAATATACCTATTAAGAAAAGTGTAAAGAAGATTTATAATTCTTTAAAATACCTACTAACTGTATAATAGACTTCAATTTGTTCCAATCTTTATTGGGACAATAAAAAAAGGACTCCAAAGGAGTCCTACTTATGTTATCAATTGAACAAATAGCTAAGGTTGTTTTTATAAATATGTGTAAAAAAGAAAAATTCACAGAGTAGAAGAAGAAAAGATCCGCAATGCTTGCATTGTGTTTTTTTCCCACTCATAGAAGACCACTGGGTATTGTAAATATGAAGGTGGTCATTTTATCTGTTAATGAAGCTCAGACATAATAACATGAATCTTTGTCCAATGTATTCATTAATACAACCCGTACAACCGTATGGATGGAATGAAGGTGCACTGATATTTCTGTACCTTTTTTCAAGGGGAAAAGAGGCAGTTGACTGTAGTTGTCTCCAAAATGTAATGTACCCCACTGACATTGTATGATGAGGCAAAATCACTTTTTAAAGTGAACAATGACTGAGTAAAAATGTTATTTCCTTATTGAAAAGATATGCTGCTTGTATGTAGGTGTTTGGAATCATCTTTTTTGACTTTGAAGGGAAAAAAATGTTTTGAAGGGAAAAACTGCACCTCAAATATCGCAAAGACATTACACAATTGGAAGTCAAACTGGATTTTTTCTACTTTGTGCATTCACTAAAAGGATAATACTGTAAGGGATTGTCGTTTGTCCCAGTCTTCACAGATATTATCAATACAAGTGCTTGTGTTGAGAAGCTGAGGATATAGGTTCCTCTCTTTTAACTCAACATAGAAACTTTTAATCTATTTAGATTCCTTCACCTCCCCCTTGCCCTTTCATTTGGGAATAAAGGTATCAAACAGTATGTGGAATAAAAGTAAACAGAGATGTTCACAACCAGAAAAAAATATATCAGTTTGGTCCTAGATTTCACAATGTTAGGACACGTAAACATACTTAAAAGTTGACAGAAAATAATTAAGCTCCTTGCAATAAGAAATGGCATTTTATTAATTGTGTTAATTGCATTTTTGCAGAAATACTGAAGGTGATAATATCTCTTATTATTTATAGTTGTTAATTATCAGATGTTTTCACAGGAGAAATCTTCACATTTTACAGCTCTGATCAATTCAAAAGTTATAAAACATGCTAGAATAAGTGATTTTTCCACACTTTCTCCAATCTACCCTAACCTTATTTCATGTGTAATTCCAGTCTTGTTAACACACACATACATGTATATATGTAGATGTATAGCTTTAAAATCTGTATCTGGGGAGGAATTTTCAGCTGTGGTCAACATTTTGACTCTTTTTTTTTTTTTTTTTCTGATGATGTAACAATGGATATTTCTGAAATTCCAAAGTTCAAAATCTTAAATATACTTTATTACTATTTAATGTGGAATTAAGTGCACTAATTGAAAGTAAATTAAAGTAATTAATCTTGAAATGCAACTATATGCATCAATGAATGTTGTCTCTTTTTTATTTTAAAACATTTATATTATCTGGTATAAAAACACAGGCAGAACTGCAAAGTAGATTTACAGTAGGTTTACAGCAAGAAGTCCTAGTTTTGGAGTTCCCACCTAAATACTAAGAGTGTGTTGGAATGTTCTGTTGGAACCCTGTTTGAATTCTTTCCCCAGTTCAGGAGAATATTTATAACTGATGTAAGAAATCAGTTGAGCTTATAATCATCTTTGAAAGTTTTGACATTTGTGGCATATCATGGTTCCATGCATTTATGAGCTTTCTTTCAAAATAAATATTTCTTCAAATATTCAGGCATTTTCATTTTGATATATTTTTAACTTTCATTCTCTTTGAAAGCAAAATATTTATATTGCTTCCTTCATTAAGGTAGGCAAAGGCAAAGAGACAAAACATGTCCAAAACTACTCTTTTTTTTCTTGCTTTTCCTGATCTACCACCTGGTAGACAGATGGTATGCAGAAATTGTCCTAGCAAAATCATGACAACAAATAACAACAGAAAGAACTAAAATAATGTTAAAACAGTTGCTCTCCCCTGAGCAGAAAATTCTCCAAAAAGGAACCATGCATGAGAATACCATACAATCTCAGTTTGAAATATAGATCTCTGGGAGGTAAGTAGAATATTCAAGTGCTACAGCAAGGAAACAGAAAGAGGAGCATGAAAGCGTCATGTATACAGGATGGAAAAAATAAATTATTATTAACTATGGAGCTCCTTTAGTGGCTTTATGCAAAGACTCACAGTTCCTGTATCAAAAAGATATAACATAGCTTTGTGCTTTTGCTGAAAATCGCACAGGTATTGTGAAAAAGAAGTGAAAAGGTGTGATGACACTGATATCAGCAAGGCGTTTACTGTTGACCTCAAGGAACAAAGCGAAACAACATCTCTTCTTGAAACCATCTTTTGACTCAGATTTTAATAATGCAATAATCTTACTGAATTTAGCAGCTATTCATATAATACTTTCTTAAACACAAGCATTTTCTCTGATTCACAGCTACAGACATACCAGCATTAAATCATTATTGTGATGAGCTGATTGAGCGTTGTGGACAAGAAAGAGCAGGGAATGCTATATATCTGGATTTGGGACAGGAAAAAGCAGTGAATGCTGCATATCTTGACTTGGGAAGGCCTTCGACATAATCTTCCATATTGGATGGTGGGTGGAGGACTGGGTGAAATCCCTGAAAGGCAGAGAACTGGGTTTATTCAGCCTTAAGAAGAGAAAGCAAAAGGGAGATCACTTTTCTATCTGCAACTGCCTAATGGGAGGGCATAGTGAATATGGAGTCAGACTCTTCTTGGATATGCAAAGTGTTAGGACAAGAAGCAATAAATGCAAGTTATAAAACTGTAGATTTGTAATTTATAAAAATATAAAATAAAAGGAAAATATTTTACAGCGTGTGTGGTCAAATACTTGAACAGAAGCTCAGAGAGGCTGTGGAGTTGCTCTCCTTGGAAGTATTCAGCCATCAGCATGACAAGGCCCTGTGCAACCTCATTTAACAGGTTCTGCTTTGAGCTGCAGTTTGGACTAACTGACCTTCAGAGGTTCTTTGCAACTTAAGTTGTTCTGTGATTCTACGTCTAAGTATCACTGATGAATTTTTTGCAGAGAACAATTTAAGGAAATACTTTAAACATTTTGCTTAATTTTCAGAGGCAAGCATATGTTTTTATTCAATGACATGTCTAATGTATATGCAGGGGGCTGGGTTATCATAGGACCAAACACAATGTATCTGCTTATACTGTTTTCCTGCATATTTTTCAAAGAGAACCAAGCTGAATTATGCATTTCTACAAATGATTTGCACAGCTAACTCAGCGTAAGAACTCGTTTTGCCTACTAGAAGCTGATGGCAGATTTGTATCTATGAAATATTTGAATTTAGTGAAGGAAATGATGCTTAAAGTGTGGCAACTGTTTAATCAGTGAGTAATTTACTCTTAATGTGTGAAGTAGTTTTTATGGGCTCGTTTATGATAATAGACATTCAAGGCTCAATCAATGTAAGCAATAGATTTATGGTATATTTAGTCATAATAGAATCTAATGTAAGTACTCTTATTTATTACCATTCATAGTTTAATTCTCCCTTTTTGTTTTTAGTTCCATACAATTTGCAGCATGTAACTAGACTCATGTACTTTTTCAAACAAAGTTTTTTGACATCTGTCTAAGCATATTTTTACGTTCGGATGTGGAACTTCAAAACAGAAGAATATTGTCTAATTTGCTTAATTATATGACTAGAAGGGTGTATCCTTTTCTTTCCCTTTCAAAAAAGCAATTAACAAATCATTAAGCAGGAATTTGATCTCATCCTATGAAACTTTTTCTTTCTTTGTTCCAAATTGTTGGAGTCTATTTTTAGTTAACATGTTTCTGATTATTTCTCATAATCTGTTCACTTTGCTTCTGTTTCTGGAAATAGCATGCCAAAGTATTAACACTGGAAATTATGATCTTGTGGCTGCTAAGACAGATAAGTACACTTTGGATACATCATAAATATTATTGCACTCTTAAGCAGTCTAGACTTCCATAACAAAAATGTGTGGGCCACAGGAGTATAGGCACAAAAGATAAGTTAGGAGATATGCAATTGACATCTAAAGGGATGTACAGCTTATGGTTAATTATCCTTAATTGTTAATTTGCTGCTTTAAACTGCAATTCTTTGCAGTTTAAATAAAAACTGAGATGATTTTCATACATCATTTACTTGAATTTTCTGAATTAATTAGAAAAAGATATTGCAACAGTATTTGAATATTAGACATTTTGTATGCTATTCACACTATCTATTCCAAACTATATAAAGGCTGAAGAGTTGTGTTTCACAGCAGTGCATGATCCCTTAACCAAAAATACTATGGCTAGAAAAGTGGTACTTCTAAAGATTCCATGTTGCCAGTTTAGTCCTAAACTCCAAAGGGTTTGTAAAAGAATTGATGACCTACATCCCTTTCAAGCTCCACAGATTAAGGAAATGTCTGTGTTTGAAGATAGATGTAATATAGGCAAGTGTAAAATTGAAATGATTGATACTATGCAGAAATCCTTCATTTAGTTATTTGACAAAAGAATAAATATATAGAACATCCTAACAGCTTTCTTCTCACACCATTAGACAAAATGTTGCAAATAAATATTTTTGTGAAGGTTTTGGGTGTTTCTTAAATGGCCATTCTGACAAGGAAATGTTTTATTACAGATCTTCATGAATGGCCTAAGAATAGCAATGGTCATAAGGCAGAAATAATTGTTATTTTCCTCTGAAACTATTAAAAAAAAGTTTCAAAATATTCTCATCCTGAATCAAGATAAAACCACAACCGTAAAAGTTTTGTTGAGTTTTTGTTTTTAAATTTGAGAAACTGAAATACAGCCAATTGCCTGACAGTTGACCAAGACTTAACCTTCTGCTTGAAGCTGGATCAGACATATGTTTAATAACAAATTATGTAGAATTTATTCAAAAGCTTCCTGGCAATTTTGTCCTTCTTCACCTTACTACAGATAATTTCAATGAGGCTTCGCCTAGCCTCTGAAGCAGACTTTCTTAGTGTTTCTAACCATTTCAGCTTCCACCTAAAGATCTTTGTTATGCTGAATTTTTCTCTCCTTTCTCAGATGGAATGAAGACTCCTGCTTATCTTCCTCAAAAACGAGAATTTGGGATGGCATTAGATTAAGTATAACTTGGGCTGTACCCAACTTTTAGACCATGTGGCAATCAATCTTGTCAGTATAGTTGTAAATGTGCCAGTTTGGGCATATTTTAAACTACACAAATAAGATTAGCTTGCTACTGACTGTTCCCTAATACACTGTGAAAATGCCACTCTGGCTATGTAACTAAATTCTAGTTCTTGAAGGTCAGTATGACCAGAGGTTTCCTTTTTAAAATTTAAAATACTTTCTTATTTATTTCTTTAGCTTTTCACTCAAGTCTGTTGTCAGTAAGACCTTGTTTGGATGTGTTTGAATAAAAATGGAAGAGTCTCAGGTTTCATGAATTTTCATTGTGTGGAAATGTATCAAAGAGTATCGTGAAGTCAAGAGCAGAATCTTGAATAAGATCATTAGTTTTATAGGGAAATAAATATTTGGGTAGTGTAATATTCAGTCATTAAGTAACAGTCATTTTCTGTTGCGAAGTGAATTGTAGCACAGCCGAGTAAGCAGGAGGTCTATATTTGAGTGAGCGACTGACGCTGGACTCTCCAGTGTCACACAGACTAGTGGCAACTAATTCTAGAATGAAAGGAAACTGAGATTAACTCAGTAAAATACAGGTTGAACCAATCTCTACTGATGAAAGAAAAAGACTCTTTTTGCATTTGCTTTCAAAAAGCAAAAATACAGATTCAAAACAAATGTATGTGCATGCAAATATGTGTTGGGTGCATGTGTGTGTATATATGTGTATAGAAGTGTATATATATATGCACATATGTAAGATGTAACTGGCAATGAGAAGAATAAAAGCCAACTGTGCTAGATTTAACTGTTACTGCTGATGGTGGTGTTTTTCATGATTTATTGTTTTGTTGAAATTTTCGTTAGCTTCCCATTTTATGTTCTCGTCAAATAATGAAGGAGATGTTTTTCCTAAAGGAATTTCATATAGAAGGAAGATTTCAAAAGGAAATAAGAAAATCAAGTATAATAAGAGGTGCAGTTATTGGAATTTGAGTCTGTTAACCTCTTGATTAAGTTGTATATCCTGCAGAGGTCTTCCTACTTTTCCTGTATTTAATCTGTGCTTTGTGTCTGAGCAAGGAATGGTGGTTATTATGCTCAGTGCCACTCACAGCACTGCTGCCTTTGTTTAGAGGGTAGGGCTTTATTTCAGTTACTTTTTGCCAGGACCCATATTCTGTTATATTATTTGCTAAAGGGACTTGTTAGGGACTGATTTCCATATATCTATGAGATACAAAGATATTCTACAATATTATTGCTATATTAATCTGTCACCAGCGTACAATTATTCGTATTCTATGGATGCTAAACATTTTTTCCTCATATATCATCCTTAATATCCATTTTGCTTGAGAAGTGCAACAGGTGTAAGGAAGGTTCAAGCAGTAAGAACAGTCCTGTTAATTCTACTCCAAATCAATTATAACAAAACATGTTTTAAAATCGCACCTGCATGTCAATTTCTGTGCTTGTGACATCAAGGGACCTCACCTATGAAATTTTTTTCTAACAGCTTTGTAGATCTGTTTTCTTTAGTCTGGAGAGTTAAGTTTGATATTATTTTCTGAGAAGGTTTTTTATCTACTTGGTAACAAGTTAACAAAGGAAAATGATAGACTCTAAATTTATCCACTACATAATGACAGCATGTGCAGAGGAGGAGACTGGGGGACTGCAGAATTCAGGATTCCGGATTCTTTTTGTGTGCTGGTATTGTGCATTTTGGAGTTGAAGGAGCCCACAACAGAATGTAAGATTTATTATTTTTACTTAGGATTGCAGCAGAAGTTGTGACAATGGAGTTATGTCAAGTGAGAACTATTTTGGTTTGCATTCTTGGATTTCATTTATAACTTGTACTGAAGTTTTGGGTTAGAGGACTTTTTTTTTTTTTTTTTTTTTTTTTAATCTGTAGCCTGTTGACCAGAGTGTGCAGTCAGCACTCTAAAAAAATAAGTAAAACATAAATGATTGCTGCCAATTACACAGAGATTATTAAGGAGAAAAATTAAAATAGAAAAGTTGAATTGCATATGCTCTAAGAGGGTTGTTAGCTGTGTCCTATGGAGGGAAATGTAATGAGCATGCACTGTCAACGTTGTAAGTCATTATGAAAATTGTTATAAATGAAGATATTTATTCAGTCCTCGCCAGACCGAGGGAAGAGATTTCCAGAAGGTGAGCCAGATGGTTAAGTGTGTTTTACTGCAGAACTGTGGTGACCCATCCCCGGCGTTCCAAAAGTAGCCACCGCGTATGTGAGACACCATGGCACAGCGGCAACGCCAGCCCAAGTCTGAGCTGCTGCAGGATTGTCAGAATCTAAGGATGCATCTAGTTTTTAGGATTCTTCTCATGGTGGAAAGAATTTCCTTGGTTGTCTGGGGAGCTTGTTGAATGGAAGGCAATTAGGAACTGGCCATTTCGAAGAGATATTTTAAAAATAGCATACTCTGGTGTCTTTTAAAGCACTCTGTATCTTGCAGACTTTCTCAGCACTCAATCTCACTTATTTTGACTCTGTTTTTTTATGGGGGAACATTTATTTCAATAGCCTTCATACCTAAATATACCCTTTAAAGCATCAAGAATAATTTCAGTTAAAAGCTAAGCGAGATGAAATTTCCTGGACATAAAGGAATGCTGTAACACAGTAATTGTGTAATACCTAGCAGACTAGCCCAGTCCCCAGCAAAATTCCCATCTCCTTCTAGAAAGCTTTGTGTTACTTGCCCTTACACAGGCCTGTCCTATTATAAAAATTATTACCACTATGTCTGTCTGATGCTGCTCTTAAATCTTTTCTTAAAGAGTCAGATATCTGTAACCCTAGTCTGAGAACTTTGCAGTTGAGTTCTTTTTGTTGAATCTATTTTAGTGATGCCATTTTAACATAATAACCTATATCTTTTTATCTTATTTACAAGGCATAGACCTGCATTTTTAAAGGTATTCAGTAAAAAAAAGTCAGGTGCAACAGGGAAGTGAATTAGTCACTTTAGTTATGCAGCCAGTTCCCAGTAGAAAGGTTTATTTAGAAGGAGACTGACTGGGATTACTCAATTTCCTGCTTCATCGAGGATCATACCATCTTAGTCAGTTCCCTTGGCTCCATGTATAAGGAGCTTAATGAAGAGGGAAATTATTTCTTAGTGGCAACCACCTGTAACTACTAATTCACTCACACTGTCAGTCCTCTCCAGCCCCTATATGACTGTGAGAATATCATCTAAATCGCATTTTCTGAGCTCTCTAGGATGATACATGGGTTTGTGCTATATGAATGGTATCTAGTATTAAGAGACTAAAATATTTATGTATTTGTTACACACTTTTGCTTTAAGAATATCTGTTAGTTACTAATTTAGAGTCCCTTAGGCCATTAAAGCACTTTCCAGACTGTTCACTTTTGGAACAGGTTTTGGTCATGTGAGGAGGCAGAGCTTCAAGTCAAAACTAAGCCCACCAGACACCCCTCTCTCACATACACACACAACACACACCTACAACAACACACACACAGTTGAAAGCAACAGAAGTTTCTGATTCGTATTTCACTGCTCAGCAGGCTTTTGGATGAGGTCCTGATGAGGTTGCTATTATCTGATACGTTGGTAATGGCATATTTCAGTTGACTCCAAAGAGAAGTTCTCAAACAGGAGACCCCTAAACCTAAAAAAGACTTAACTATCTGATTTTACATGCTGTGCAGTTATGCCTTGTGCTGTTTTGAGGGCTGTGCAGGACAGCATCATGCTTGGTCGATGCCCAGTCAAGGTCCAGTAGAAATCCTGATTCTGTAGATAAAATCAGAGAATATTTAATGCATGCTGATATGATCAGGTTCCTTCACAAATCTAATCTTACCAATTTATTTAAAATGGTAACTCTATTCTTCATTTTTTTTTGATGAACTGGGAAGAATATGTAGTTACACATATCTAAAGGCTAGACATTGAATGTGCTAGCTGTATCCAGACATTTAAACTCTTGGCACTTTGATGCAGAACCCAAAAATACATAGAAGTATATATGGATAGTTAATAAGGACACATTGTGTGAAATAAGCATTTACATGCCCTTCTCAGAGCCACAGTATTACAGGCTTTTTTTCTGAAGGCAGATGCCTGCAAGCATTACTGGCCATTATATCTGCCAATTATACATAATTTAGGGTCATGACAATAAGAGGTGAAAAATCACTTTTCTGCTACATGGAATTTAGCTTATTTCATACATAAGTGCCCTAAGTACAAAAGGGACTTTTAGCTGAAAGCCTTTCTTGTCTACATGGTCAAAATGTTCCAAGATTATTTCTGTATTTTTATAACGATTCGGAGAAAAATGACTAGACTCATAACTTCTATTACTTACTTCAGTATTCTAACCCAATGTACATTGCTTTTATGATGTGACTAGCCCAATCAATCATCAGTTTGTGGAAAAAACTCACAAGACTCAAGAGTAGCCTGGCAGACTAGATAGATAACTAGATAACCTTAGCACTGTTTTGGGAAATAAATTATACGAATTTGAACATTTTAAGGCATGGAGAAGTTGGTCCTGTCTCTTCTCCAGGGCTGTACATTAATTAATGAACTTTTGGACTTATACAAAATAAATAAATGGGTCTGAATTTAGTTGGAGGCCTGTGACCAGTGGTCTCCCTCAGGGATCAGTACTGGGCCCAGTACTGTTCAACTTGTTCATCAATTACTTGGACGAGAGCACAGAGTGCACCCTGAGCAAGACTGCAGATGACACCAAACTAAAAGGAGTGGCCAACACTCCCGAGGGCTGTGCTGCCATTCAGAGAGACCTAGATAGGTTGGAGAGTTGGGCAGAAAGGAACCTAATGAGGTTCAACAAGGACAAGTGCAGGGTCCTGCACCTGGGGAGGAATAACCCCAGGCACTATCAGGGATTGACCTGTTGGAAAGCAGCTACGTAGAGAGGGATTTGGGAGTCCTGGTTGATAACGGGTTAACCATGAGTCAGCAATGTTCCCTGGAGGCCAAGAAGGCCAATGGGATCCTGGCCCCAGGAGGTGGGGGGAGGGGATCCTGCCCCTCTACTCAGCTCTGGGGAGGCCGCACCTGGAGTATTGGGTGCAGTTCTGGGCTCCCCAGTACCAGAAGGACACGTTGCTTCTAGAGAGGGTCCAGCGTAGAGCCACAGAGATGATTGAAGGACTGGAACATCTATCGTATGAGGAAAGACTAAGAGAGCTGGGCCTATTTAGCCTAAAGAAGACTGAATGGAATGAATACAGGTATTTATTAATGACACCTTATAAAGTAAGTACAAAAAGGAGAGAGTTAAAAAACCACACTTTTAAAAATATTAAATTTTAAAATCCTAAAGGAAAGAGCAGGCTACACCCTCCTTCAAAAGGAAGGTGATGTGAGCTTATGCTTCAGTTAATGCAGCTATCCAGTTTCTGAAGCAAAGTCCTGACTAGCTAGCTAAGTCTATTAGACAAAAGGGATTTTCTGCATTCTCTTCTGATTTCCTTGAATTACTCTTTAAATGTTTTTTTAGAGACAGAGAGGGAGCAAGAAGTCAATGATTCTCCTATTCAATGCTTAAAACATTTAGCTGGGTTCAAATCTTCTTGAGGATTTGATTTCTTAAGTGAAATCATTGGGCCAAAACAGCTCATTTTGCAGGAAATCTCTAACCATGCTGGAGAATATGTATAAATCTCTTTTGTGGGAAGGGTGCTTTTCTATAGCACTTGTAGTCTGCCTCTGAAGGACAGACAGACAAAACTATTAGATAACGTCTGATACTGCAACAACTTCTGAGAGGACTGAAACCATGCTTTCTGCAGAAGTGCACAAATAACCATATGCTTGTATGCATGTTACAGGTTTTAAGACTAATTCAGATATTGCCTACTGTTTGTAAGCATTCTAAAGTAAAAATACATCATCCAAAACTGTGACCTTGTAAAAATAATTGTAAAGAAGGAGAAGAGCCTGTCAGTTTTCTTATACAAAGAATGTTAGTAAACTCAAAAGCCTGCATTAATACTGTGTTACATTTGAGTTTTCTATTTTCCTATCCTTACAAATCCGCACTGTGATAATGCACTTCTTGCTCCCTGTTATGGCATAGCTAAAAGAAGCAATAATCCACCTTATGAATTCCAGAAACTTCACTGCAAGTACCAAGACAAGTATATAGTATAATCCTTTAAAAAATAGAGCAAAAGGACTGAACATGTCAATTTCAGACTACTACCATCAGTATTAATGTCACTGCACATTTCAAAATCACCACCCACTTGTTCATATATAGCATTTAATAAAAACAGACATGGTACAGATATATTTTCATATATAAAAAGATCCTAGAAAAACAGAAATATATGCAGCAGCTACTGGATCTGGAAAGAGAGTAAAATGGATTTCCTTAACTTTTTTTTTTCTTTTTTATTTAACTTATTCTTTTAAAAAGTTTGCAGAAGACTTTTGAAATTCCTTCAGTTAGGTTTAGAAGAATTATAGAGTGGCATTTATAAAAACTTTTAAAAATTTCCTTATAATTCTGATTAGAAACACTTATTTTATTCAGTGAAGTGAAGAGTTATTGGAAATCCCAAGACGGCCTATTCCTGCATTACAGAGAGGGAGGCTATTTGAGCAGGCTAAGTCTCGAGTTTAGTTCACGCTGTTCCTTATTCCAACCCAAGACATTTTCTGGGCAGATACTCACAGCTGCGCAGATGCCGCAGCTCTGACGGATCTTATATTTGTGAAGGCACAAGTACATGATGTGCAGCAGATGTTTGCAATAAACAAACGACCCTCTAGTTTGGGCACTGTTTCAGGTCCTGGGTAATTCAAGCCACATATTTACATGCTTAACCGGGCCACTAAGGATCCAAAAATACTGGATTAACAGCTAAATTCCCTTCCTTATTACTCAGGAAACAATTATGACTAGGAAAAGAGAATATGTCTACAAACATCTACACTCAGTTCAGGTTTGGATGTGAAAGTTCTGACATCTAATTTTGCACCATAAACTTGCAAGAACTAACAGATGGACAGGGGGTGGATTACTTTCTTTACAATTGCCATGATAATCTCTCACTTTGCTAATGTACAGAGCAAATAATGTGCTATACTATCTGTATTTTCAATACGTTAGAACAATAAACCTAACCTTCTGGACAAATTCCATTTCTAAGGCTGAAGTGAGTGAAAAATGATATTCTCATTTCCTATCTGTTTTTGAGGTGCTGCAATTATATTTTTACATGAACTTCTCTGTTTTGCAAGTTTTCACAGTGAATGGGTGATGCCAATAAAGTTCTGTGGAGGAAAATGAAGAATTTGTAGCAATTGAGAAAAACAGATTGTAAAGTACATTTTTTCCACACTCTAAAATCCTAATGATGGCAGATTGTTGTCATCATTAGAGACTGAACTCTTATTATTTGCCAAAATTATTACATGGTTCTGACAAATAAGATGGAAATATTTCAATGGAAAATATTTGAGGCAGCAGCATACCTCTGAATAACAATATTTATATGAACATTAGTATATGTAAAACATCTTAAGCTGCATAGGCCAATGTACATTTTCAGCTCCTAAAGAATCTATTAAAAACTACCTTCAGCAAACTCTCCTCTTCCCACTGCTATCCTTTTTCCCAGGATTCATGCATCCCAATCTTGCTCAGCATCAGCTCTTCATTTTACATTTTCTCACCACCTACTTAGTTCAGAAGCCTTTCTGCTGACTTTTCCACAGAATATGTACGGCTCAATCATATGGAGAAATGAGTTTATTCTCAACCCCTTGTCTACACATATGCACCCTGCTTACTTGTGAATGTATGGTGGTTTAAAAAAGGCAGCTACCCTTAAAAATGAAAAAAAAAGAACATATGACCTACTGCATGTTTCTTTTGTTTTTCATCCTTACTGATCTCTTTTATTTTCATTTCTGATTTTCTCCTCCCCTCACACCATCTGCTTAAAATTTTACAGTAATTTTTCATATATTTTTATTTAGTGAAGATTTAATTGTATTATGACTTTTACCAAGCATTATTTCTGTCACCTGAGTAATTCTGGTTCTGATACGACAGAAATACTTTTTCTTCATCATGATGGATAACTGTGACTACTCCACTACTCCTGACTATTTCGACTTGTTCCTAAATATGATTTCACAGACCATGGAATATATATATATATATTACTATTTCCAGAATGTTCCAAATGTTCTTTGCTAGTAACTGTTTTATTTGCTCCATTGAATTTTGCACTGTTGCTCATCTATCTATTCTTAACAAAAAACGCAGACATGTAGTTTGCATTTTCTTTAATATTATAATAGTAAACATGGAAGTTTCATGGCCTAGATTTTTGTTTGTTTGTTTTATACTTTGCTACTCAAACTGCTGTATTCTTTGAAAAGATTGGCATATCAGTCACTCTTCTCCAATAAGATCTGGCCAAGCTATCAGTGAGAAAAAAAAAGTGTATCTGGTATTATCAAGAATAAGCCATTAACACATTCTCTCTTTTTATAGTATTCAGTAATATTTATGATAGAACTGATTTTTATATTATTGTACTTAAGTTTATCTGGTACATTATGATGCAGTCAGTTAATGGCCTGGTTTATATTAGTCACATGCTAACACCTCAGCCATCATTTATCTCTTTTCTCTCCTGTGCTAATATAGGACCCATGAGTCTTACTGAAAACAATATAATCAGTACATTCCAAAAGTACCACATGCATTAGTTATCCAATGGCAAAGGCAGTCCTTCATGTGTACCAATCACAGAGCAGTAGATGCCTGTACACAGTAAACATTTACTAAAATAAATAAAATAATAATAAACATTTAGTTTGCTACCAAAGGTACAAATAAGGATCTTAATGGATTGTCTCCTCTTTCCATTGGTCATACTTATGTGCAAAATAATTTATGATGTCAAGAAAAGAAAAAAAATCAAATTATTGAAATGGAAGATTATCCCTTTTTATTTCAGTATGAGGTGGTTGGCTATTCATTCTTGGCAATTACTATCATGACCTTAAACATATTTATGAACTAGTCATTTGGTATTCTTCTTATCTTTATTTAATTGACTCTTTGACATCTGTTTTGTGTCATTTTAGCAAGTTGACAATTAATTTTTAACTGATAAAATATATACAGTATAATTAAACAATTTTAAACTCCCATTCCTCTCTGTCTCCCCCTGTGAATAGGAGAAGCTGTGATAGCTATCACTCTTGGCCCCAGTCTGATTCAAATTCCATGAACTTTGACTCTTTCTACAAAAGAGGAAATCTTCAATTTATTAACAACTGAAGGGATGTGGCCTCTATTTGATCACTGAAGCCACCACCTATCTGTAGCTTTTGTGTTTCCCTCTGCGTGATTTTATCCTATTATTAACCACTTGTTAGAGCTTGTCTTTACATTGAGTCCTCTGTAGTACCTTGTTACAGTGCAAATTGGACTCTCTGTGCGTGTTTGTAATAATACTAAAAGATAATATGGAACACTTTTAAAGATAATAAAGAAGGGATCTTTATGTGTCCTTGACTCCAATCTCTTGTTATCACAGGCACTAACTTTTTGTATACAATGAAATATGCAAATCTGGTGATAGGAAGATTTTGAAATACACCACAACAGATTTAGATTTTAAGAATAAATAAAAGTAAATATAAAAATATAGATTGTTTATACAGATCACAACTATATATTTTTGAAAAGAACAGTAAAAATATATTTTTTAAAGAAGACGATAGTAAATGATACATGTTTGGAAAGGAAATGCAACCCTTATAAAAGAAGAAATTTGAGATGAAAATAATTTGATTTTTTTTCCTCACAAATGGAAGCTGAATATGAATATTTCGTATTTACTATGACAGTTAACAAACCGAAGTCAAGGGAGATATAAAAACTGTCCAGAAGCTTGTCAGGATAATTATTGTTTTATCCAGAAGACAGCTGTAAATATAGATGGCAAAAGAAGTGGAATATTCATATCTGAAAATATAATGCAAATTCACAGAAGGATCGTCTGGATTCTGAGACTTACAAATACTACTCTGATCGTGTGTTGGATAAGTACATTCTGTTAAAAATGGAGAAAACGTTTTCATTACTTACTTGATCACATGGAGAAACACAGCAAAGACAAGAATTTTAGCTCTGACAGTCATTGTATTCGAAGGAGTGGCCTTCAACATTTTAACTGTATTGAAATTCTAGCCTCCAGGTAAATAAGAACTGTGATAGTTGTTGTTATTCTTATGTGAGGGAAGGAGACAGCGACTTGTTACAAATTCACTGTAGAACCATGATAATGCCAAGATTTCAAGAGTATTTTAACATGAGTCCCTAACCTGGTATATATGCTTTAGATGCACTGATTAGAATTAAAAGAAATTAAAAGGAAAAAAATAGAGTGCTAGAAAACAATCATCTGGTGCAGGCTATGAAGTAATATAATTCTGCAGTGATACATCCTGCAATACATATGAAATTTTGTTGTACACTCAAGGCTTTTATTGAAAGTTGCAATAATCCAAAAAATGTGGTTTCGAAGGAGTGGAATGTTTTGATCTTTACTTTTGAGGAAGAACCTCACAGTTTCATTTGTTACCTGAAATAATACAGAAGAACTGTTTAAACAAAAGAAATATGAATAATATCATTAATGAAGAAATTATTTGTTTTACGTGGAATTAAAGAACTGGGATAAGTCACTGTTGTTACCCAAGCAGTAACCAGTTAGAAACATCTTAAGGTGAGATCAGGTTACTGGAAGGAACCCTAACTTAATGAGTGCACCCCCAGCTGTAAATTTTTGTTGACCTGTTCCTTTAACCTGCTTCCCTAAAAGCACATTATAATTTTTTTTGGCAAATAAGTGTTCACAGATGGAATATTAAGGAATAAGAATGTTTACATAATGCTAAAAACAATTAGGAGTTTTCCAAATACTACCCTGTAATCATATTTACCTAATTTATTTTTATTGTTTTGAATATACTTCAGTCACACCTTGCAGGTTATCTATGTAAATAGATCGTTGAATTCAATAATTATTCCTAGAGTCAAAAACATGGTGGTGCAAGCATCAATGAACTAAAACATTTTTTGAGAAAATAAATATAGAAATGCTTAACCAGTTAAGATCTACTATCCTACTGTTTAATATCAAAAGTGTTGCCATGGGAATTTTAATCTTGCTATAAACCTATAAAAAGCTGTGTACAAGTTTGTCCTCCTTAATCATACAAAAATCCATTGGGTTTGGTGATATTTTTCTTTTAACAGTTTCCTTTGAACAAGGAAGAAGCATGTGCTCTGGGTCATATTTTTATCAGTTAAAATATCCTTATTGCTTATAGTCTGTCAATAATTTAGACTAGTCCTATATTCATGCCTCAAATCGATTAGAAAAAGAACAGCTTAATTTGTCATCCTTTTCTCATTTAATAGCATTTATTTTTGCTCTGCAGCCGCTTACTGAGCTGATTTTTAAATCTGAATTTCAGTGTTTGTTCCTGAGACCACTGGAGTTGGGATTTGCCTCGTTAAACTTAGCTGAGGAAAATGTAAATGGTTTAACTTCAGCTGTTCTCTGCATCATTCATGGAGGAGAATTCAGCCCACTTAGTAATGCTTCCTTGGCCAGGATGGAGAGGCCAGTTAGTGATATACATACAGTGAGCTGTACCTTTAATAGGTGCATTCACTTCTGTCAAATTAAATGAACATGATTTAGAAAAAAATGTAGTTGTGAAATTGATTTCATTTTGATTAAAGTGTTCACATGCATTTTAGATACATATTGAATACTAAAACCAAACCCCAAATCTTATTAGCCTTTTGCCAAAAAGCTAAACTACTTTTTCAATTCAAAATGACCAGAGAAATGCTCTATAGGAACTGAGAGTCCATCGTCTTCTGATAGTTTTGGTGATTTTGATAGTCTTAACACTATTTGACTTTGGTTTTCTAAATATATAATAAAAAATTAAAATAACAGATATTGTTATAGAATAGAACAACCTGGTCTGCAGATATCTGGCAAGTTGCCTTGTGCTGGTTTATCTTTTTTTACCGAAGGCCCTTTAGAGCATATGTGCAAATGCACATAAGTAAGGAAAACTAAGACTTTGGGAGTGCAGTTTGAAACTTAGAGTCAGAGATCATACAGTGTCATATTTTGTAATATGTTTATCTCAATATTTTCCCTTTATATTAGCTCCCACCAGATTCTAGTATGGTAAGTAATTAGATACAGTAGGAAAAATGGTTTAATTTCTTTGTCATTCCAAGTACCAATGAAAATGTTTCTATGCATAAAGAATAAATTAATGTAACTCAAGTCTTATTTAGGACAGTGGCTTGAACAAATTTCTAATGTGCAAATAAATGCTAAGTCTATCCTCTCCCAAAATAAACCACTCAAGAGAGGACAGCACAAATGGTAGGAAGGTGAGAAAGCATGAACTCTGGGGAACAATGAGGTTTATTTAGCTGAAAGGAGAAAGGACTGGAGGAACACAATGATAGTCCTGCAATAAATCCAGTGTCTTCATAAAGAGGCCAGTGCAAAATCTCTCTCCTGTCCATCGTATTTCCTGCACTGCAGTAGTGTTAATGAGAAAGACATTACTTTTCTGTTTTAGAAGCTTTAGAATTCTGTAAAATTCTGTACTGGACAGTCAATATTCTTCATTAGTTGAGGTCTTAATGTGATTTTAACTCTTCCAGTGTATTTACGTTTATTATTTAGCATAAGAAGCAATGTAAATGATACATGAGAGAAAATAACAATAGTGAAATATTTGTAAACATCATTAATAACTAATAACTAATTGTCAATATATATCCCACTTAGCTTTAGTCCTTTTAACACGAATGAAGACGATCATCAAACTTAAGAGAAAAAGATTTTGTGCTTGCAGAAGATATATTTACATACCTTATATATGTCAAGATAATAGTATTAAAAGAATCTGATGTTAGAGAGGTTACTGTCCTTTTTGATTTGTCGTGAAACAAAAATTTATGCACTTCAGTATAGTACCTTTAAGTACTGAACTTATGTTCAATTCAGTTTCCATTATTGTCTTTGGAGCACTGTCTCGGCCTTCACTAAGAAAAGTGCATTTTTACTCTCACTAGATTGACTACTTGGCAGTTTTCTTTGAAGTAAAATTTTAGTCTTAATTTAGACATAGAAGGATTTTTTTTTCATTTTTTGTCATAATCTTAAATTCAATATTAGCATGCAAATTCTTATTTTGACTGTGTAGCTCATTTTACTGTGTAACTACAATTTTAAGCAAAATATTTTTATCTTAAAAATATAATTGAAATGTATTATTCTGAGAGAAAAGTTTCTCTGTATTCTCTACTTTCCCAGTTTAGGCCACAGTGGAGAGGTGGTGTTAAAATGGTGCAACCTTTTCCCATTAAGTTCAGTCACTGAGTCTTTTTCTCATTCTGGTTGCTGCTGGCATTTCTAATAAAAATGAATTTCATGACAACCATACAATTGCATTAAGAAAAATTCATTGAAACAATTCATGAAAATATTATTTTGATGAAGATTTTTCTTTTATTTAAAATGTAGCACATTATTTTCTATTATTTGAGACTCTCACAATCTTCTGATAGGAAAACCACATTGTAGCCTTCTCTCTAGTCCAGTCTCTGGACTTGTCTCCTTTTCCTCCCACCTCTCCTCCGCATGGATGTGCTGCACTGATTTGTTGCTTTTCCTTGCCTGGAGCTGTTGATGGACCCTGACGTGTGTGTGTGCTCACTTACTGATATTCCAGACATCAGTATGGGAGGTGTATGGACAGCTAGGCGCTGAGGTCAGGTATGCCCCACAGAGATGACTCTTTTCTTAAGGTCGGTGAGACACATCGACAGCTTTGCTTGGCCCTGAAATGGTTTTCTGCGCCTTCCCAGAGACAGCTGTGGTGCAGCCAGCCAGTTTTCTGGAGAAAATCTGTTCTTTATCTCAGGTGTAGGGGGGGAAATTTTTACAAATATGAGTTTTTAACACTTTTATGTTGATCTAAGTAGCTATCTTACATACTAATTATTAGTAATTACTAATCATTAGTAATGACTCATTTATGTGTCATTATTCATGCAATGATGTAGGTATACATAGCTACATATAAATAACAGTTCAGTATTCTGATCTCCCTTCAGGTTTATGAGGTCTAGTTTATTGATTCTCTCAGATTTTCTGCAGGATTGTGTGTGACAAAAAGATGAAATGACTAGATAAGTTTTAGTATGTGATGTGCTCTAGCGTTATTTAGTGTTATTACTTAGTTACGTAAGAGAGTTTTGCAGCTCTATTGACTTTTTCCAGTTTAAGAGGAAGAAATATTTCATAAACCTGTAAAAAATACCCTTTTAATGCTATTTATTATATTTTTTATGTACTATAGCAGTGTATAACCTAGAAACAAATATGGAATACATGTATAACTTTCTGCATTTTATCCTCTTTAAATATATAGCTATATTAGAATCTTTTGTATGATATCATAGGGTATCGATAGTGCTTATTTACCTGCGATAAATGGTTAAAGATTATTTTGCTGAAGCTAATAAGGAACAAGGGATAAGTTAAGAGTGTAATGTTGCATGTTTGTAGGTTCCTTACGTAATTTTTAAATGTGTTGAAGTATCTAGATTTAAAAACAGTATATTCAGTTGTCTACATTTGAGAAATAGAATTAAGTTATTGCTTGCCGTATCTGTCATTAATTGAGCTAGAAGCACACATTTTGTGGCAGCAGTATCAGATCTTTGGCTCTTTTGCACTATGGAAGCTCAGCTCTATTTTAGATAGTCCAATGAAGTGAGATCATTTGATGTCATAACCACTGTTGTTTGTTCATTCGTTTGTTTTAATTTATTTTCAAGCCTGCTGACTTTTGTTCTAATCTGTTCTCTCATCTCTTGTAAAATATTGCACACTGGAAGGGCACTGAATCAAAACTGCCAGTTCAGGACACCTAATCCTCCTGTAAAATGCTGAAAACATAGTTATGCTGGAACTGAATTGTAACTGATGCCATGATTATTAAACTACTCATAGTTAACACCTTCATTCAAACTGTTTGCCTGACGTTATGGTACGCTGGTCTAATCTTCTGACAGAATAGATAAAATTGGAAGCACTTTTTGATAAATTTGCCATTTTAAAAGTATTAATTTTTATAAAAAATAGATACTTGAATACTACTTCCAGTTCACTTCGGAGTGATTCAGTATTACTATAGCAAACATCACTGAGTATTGCTATTTTTTTCCAAGTTTTTTTTTTTTAATCTCTATGAGATACTGCTTCCCCGAGAAATGTTTTCACTGGGCAAGCATGCCCCTTTTCCTCTCCACACTTATTAGTAAATATCCTGGATCCCAGAGTAATCAAATTATTTTTAATCTGCATGGCTTGGCCTCACCACTATTCTTAATGTATTCTAGAATTCAGTCTATCTCCAGTAATGCTTATTTAACTTACGTAATCTTTAACACCCCAAAAATGTTATAAGCCCTAATATTTTTGTCAGAAAATGCATGTCTAGGGTACAGCATATAATTGTTGTTATGCCAGTAAAGGTCAATTTAAAACATCATAGATATATAATACGATGGAAGTTTTGTGCTATTAGCAGTAACGAGTTTCTGTTGAGACAGCTTTATTTTTTCTACTATCAAGCATTTTCCAAAGCATAAGTTCTACTTAAATGAAAACTATAGCAAACTTTCCTAGTTAATGAGATTCCATGTTAATCCCCCATGCTGCAAATCAATTATTTAAAGCCTTTCACAGCTAATGGCTCATATAGTACTTTCTGATTAATGCCAACAAGCTAGTTTTAATGCAGTGAAGCAACCAACATTCTTAACCACTCTGTTTTAATAATACTTTTCTCAGGTTAGAGAAGGAATACCAAAAATAATTTTTTAAAAAATATTTGCTTGTATGAGAAAAATACTGAACTCAAACTGTAGTGAAGAATATATAGTGTCTATAGCTGTGTCTATATAGACAACATATAAACAAAGCTGTTCATGTAGATTGGAAATTCCACATCTCCTATGAAACAGGCCTACAAAAGTAAATTAAGGAAAAAAAAATGGCTACCATTGTTCAGGATAACTTTTTCTATGAAAGTGTTTTATAATAAGTGTTTCTCTTAAGACGCTAGTGGAAAAGAGTTTTTAGTAATAAGGTATGAATAGTAAGTTGCTTGCATAGCCTCCTAATACCAGTTAGCAGGAGTTTGTATGTTACTTTAAACTCTTATGTGACACGCTGTGATGGATGTCCCACAGTGGTGCTGAATGAGGGATTCCGTATAAATGTACATTAGAACAATGCACTACTGAGGAAATATGCTTGGGAAAACAGAGAAGGCAATCATGGCTCTAGGCAGCCAAGACTCAGATAATAAAAACTGATGTGATGTGCATTCACAGGGAAAACAAAATAGTTCCCTATCCCATGTCATAGCCTCTTCTTGATTTACAGAACACTTGTTTTAAGTTATACACATTAGCATCGGAAATTTATAGTTCAGTGCAAAATTTGTCTATGCTATAAAATAGCTGACTAGACAACAACACATATATAAACTCAACTCTAGCTGCTTTTGACAAAGTAGAAGCAATTTAAGATGCTGAATTTCATACAAGAACTTTTACAGTGAACTGGACAATAATAGGGATATTTTTCGAAAGGAAGTTCATAAAGTTTGATTGGGTGCTCAGTAGTTTTGACTTTTCCTATGGACAGTTATATTAAATATAATGCCCATTCTTAAGCTTGTCTCTTTATTTCTCTTCATTTTGAAGATATATATATATATATTTTTTTTTTCTTAGGGAAGCAATATTGCACACAGTGAAGGATGGCAGTTAACTAAAGCAGTTCCTGACTTCCTGAAAGTCATCTGAGAATCAATCATGTGGGAAGGAATTCAAGTGCAACTTCAAAGTAAAGAAATATGATATTTAAGAAATAGATTAAAGAATAGATTAAAAGGGCTGGGGGCTGGAGGGAAGAAAATGAGCTTCGTGCAGCATTGGTCATTTGCAGTTTCTAGATGGCAAATTCTGTCCTTCACATTATTTATGAGGAACAGATAGGAATATCACTTGGGTAATGTTTGAATCTCTTGTTTCTCAAGAGTCATGTGTGAGAAGGTGGAGCATCGATCTGATATCTAGCACTGTTCCCGTAGAGAGGTGAAAAGCCTGGTATCTGCACCAAAGGATTACTTCTGCTTCTTATGTAATTGTTTCTGAGCTAGAAGGGAAAAATGGTGCAGGAACAAGGCAGGAAATGTGGACTGTAGTACATCTATGCTTCCTGTTCCCTACAGTAACCAGTACTGTTCAGTAGGCCTACACTTGCTGTATCACTATTGAGAAGAACAGCTCCTAATAACTATATGATTGCAACACAATTAAGCATTTTAATTAGAAACATGAAGATTTTAAAAGCCATTTTCTCCATTTATTTTTTATTATTTGTTTTAGAGTTTTTCCATCTAAATATATTGAAAGCACTTTGAACAATAACAGCGCCTTATAATTTGTTTTGAAGCTCTCCCTCTCTCTTTCTCTTTTTCCACACATGCACAGAAAAAATAAAGAAGAAACGTTATCAAAATGGTAATAACAGCTAATTTTTGCATATGCCTTTCACACCAGGACTTAGGAAGAGCTGAGATATTAAATATGCTAAGACATAAGTGTTAATGTACAAATGAAGTCTTTCCATCCTTTTTAAAGCACTTATTCTATAATTGAACTTATGAATAAATCTACTATTATAAAACCCTCATTAAAGCATGGGAATGGTGGTTACTAAATATGTATTTTCTAAAACCAGTTAGAGTAGCCCTGCAAGGAAGCAAATAATTAGAACTTAACTGGTGTGTAAAATGCAATCAGCTTGATTCATTCTGTGAACATGCATAAAATAAGGTGTTTTCTGTTCTACAATGATCTGTATTGATATGTAAAACAGTACAGATGCTTTCTTTTGATATTCTCTAACTTTTAGAGGATTCTGTCTTTTTGCCTTTACGAGTCTATTTTTATGACTGCAAACAACTTAGCTTTGTGAAACAAGAGAGGTTGCTCTGAAGAGGAATATTCTAAAGTAGATCTAGGGGGTAGGGAGAAGGCTTGACATGTAAAAGCTTATTTGGCTGCTGATTGGGCAATATTCCCCCAAAGGATTTAGATTTCTTCATAAAGGAATTAAAAAAGAAACCTACCAAAGAAGTTACTGAAATATGAGTTGAAATGGGGTGAACACAGAAAGAAGAACTCTTTGAGACTTGCTCTCCCCTGAGATTCAATATTGACGTGCCATATGTTATAAAAATTGCGATAGGTCTGCACTTACAAGTGCACTTTTAAGGGGTGACTTTGGTGGGGCTGTCAAGATCCGTGTTTTGATGACTATAACTAGGACATCTTCTAAACACCAAATGAAAATATGCTAAACTTCAAGTATGTTTACTTACCTGATTTTTTTATATATAAATTTACATAGCTTGTGGTGGATAGAGATTATGGAACAAAATAAAAGAAAAACAAACAAACAAAAAAGATAATAAGAAATATTTTGACTACTTTGCCTGAATGATGAATGATTTCCACACAATTCAAATGTTTATGATGCCATCTTGCTCAAATGAGTATGTGTTTGTGTGTGTGTGTGTGTGCGTGTGTGACTGGGGTGACACGAAGGAATGGAGGGTTGCAAACGGTATTACTCTTTACGTACCTTAATGATGCTAATTCTTAGCAAAGCCCCTCACACTAACAGATCAGCTAATAAAAAATCTCATTGCCTCTAGATTTTTCTATTATTCTCCTTTATAAAGGCATGTAACTACAACCAGTTAGATTTTTTTTGCTCCAAGACAGTGGCCAAAGCTGTTGAAGTGTAAAGTGGTATTTACTGGAGATTGTCCTGAAATCCAAATATCGCCTAGCAGCTTTTAAGAAAATCAGTTTTTAGTAAAAGTTGCTTCAGCAATCGAGTTCTGACTTTGTTTTATCATAAGAGGATAATAAAGGTCTGCAGAAGTACAGGATATTTTGATCACACATGGTGTTTGGGGTGATTTAGAAGATTTCTGTGGAATTGAATATCAGTCATTTCCTGGAGAAGCCACTGTGATTCCACATCAGTTTTACTGCATGAAAAATAAAATTGCGCAAGTGCAAATTAAGGCAGGAATTTGCAATGCGATAGAGCTTCAAACATCCTAGAGCCAGGAGTGCAGTCAGTTCACACCTGTAAAGTACGTTAGAGCATATACACAGGAGACTGAGTGGTGACACCACTTTGAGTAGCAGGGATCTGCCTGGTTTTGCAGCCATTAAATGAGGCTAGAAATAAAGAGGCTAAATAAATATTTGCTATTCATAAAAGCTAATGTCAGTAGCATTGAGCTGGTAGTTTGAGTGTGTGTGTTATGTTCTAGCCCTATCGATGTGTCACTTATTCTGTAATCAACAGTTATTGAACTATAAAGTGTATGGATATTAATTTCTTTTAAGGACAGCGTTAGTCATTGCAGAGCCCAGGAAACAGCTACTGTCTATCCCTGTGCGTCCTAGCAAAAAAAGTAAATGCTGAAAGCATGTTGTATGCATATTAACTTTGCATAGAATTATGTCAGCTTTCATGATTGAT
This sequence comes from Tinamus guttatus, assembly GCF_000705375.1. Next base: position 217,649 of record NW_010581551.1, read on the forward strand.
TTTTTCTTTTAAAAATCTTCAGAAGAATGTTATTATAGGTTTAGAAAGATTTTAGGAAACCCAAGCTTTTTGCTTTCCTGAAATGAGCTGAAAACATTACATTGAATCTCACACATTCTGTTAGAATAGCAGATTCAGACATTCTGCATTATTGTGGCAGGTAACTGAACCTCTAATAGAAAGGAGAATACTGTTTTTACCAGTCACTTTAAGATCAGATTATACAGGTAAAAATACCTACTACCTATCTTCAAGATAGTTTAGAGAAAACCAAGCAGAAAAACAGGCTTCATTTTTCTACCCATCGCTGAGGTTAGTTAGTACATGCTCCCACAGTAAGTGGAGGTGCTGTCTGTAAAATGTAAATGGATGAAATTATTTAATTCAGAATATAGTTGACTATGAGCTAGTTAACAATGGAAACTGAAACTTATTATGTGTTAGTTTATCATAAATATACTGACTCTGCTCAAGACAGTGCCATGCAGGATCCCCTGGTTATATGTGGCTGTATTTCCATGTTATTAAAATGTTCTGTTTGTCTAGCACATTCTGCTTCTCACACCTGTGCTAGAGAGAATAACTGTGCAGAAATGCTTTGTGCCAGGAATGTTTAACTAAAAATGCACTTGATAATATATGCTAACGCAGAATATTTTGTTTTGGTGAAGGATTTTCATATTCTTCTGTAAAGCAGAAACAGAAAAAAAAATGGTAGCCCATTGATAACTTGATTAACTTTAGTTACTCCCAGATTAATTTGTTTCATTAAATAAAATCTGAGTTTCCATTAAAAGAAGTTTGTAGTCCTTTTGCTTGCCAATAAAGCCTTGAATACCTAACTTAGCGTTATATCAGATAAATGCAGCAATAGGCTTAAAAATTTGTCGGCCAAAACATGAAGAACGTGTCACATTTCCAACCTTCTGGCTGCTTGTGATAACTGAGCAGGATGACTTTTGATTACAAAAGGAAAACATAATAAGATGAAAGGACAATGAGTTTATCATCAATGTTAAGGAGTCTGTGAGAAGAGAGATGCAATAAAGCAAATTAATGTCTAATTACCTTTCCTTGATATTTCATAGGGTGCCGCAAATTTATTGATGTGCTTTTTAGGATCCAAGATTAATTTTATTTGCATCATAAGAGACAGCAAAAATGTTTAATGGGCTCAACAGAGATGTGATTGTTAACTGAAGGACAAATGATAGATGCCTTAAGCATTGTGATTAAAAGCTGTTACTGTAGTGTCTGTTTATGGAAGAACTTTGTGGAGCAGTAGAAAAGCTGGAAAGCTAGAAAAACCATCTATCAGACTTTTAAACAAGCAAATTAGCAATTACTTGCTACTACTTTTACTAAATAAACTCCAGGGAGTGATGCCAAGTGGCACAGTAGATATTTAAGATTTGGTCATATTTTTTCATGGCACCTAAAAGAACTAAAGTGGCTAATGAACCAGAAATGAGGATGCTTTATTTGCATCCATGTAGATATTTCATGAAGCTACTTGGGATCAGGACATAACCATTCCCAAAATAAAAATATTAAGTAGTCTTTTACTGCTGTTCTACCCATTTATTTCCTATCTATGAGTAAAAAACTAAGATCTTTTAAATATGATTCCCATTTGTCTTAACTCCAGACAGTTTTATCTTTAAAAATCTTGAGTTTCTTACTTGTAAGGTCTTAGATTTGCAATGTAACTAAGCTCTGCCAAAATGTGTACTCAAAAGAGAATTCTGTTGAAGTTGTATGATCAATTAAATTTGAATTTTATGTCTTCAGATGAATCTTTGTAGTTGTACTGCAGTTAAGATACAAGAATTAGCTATTAATTGCGAGATTTTTAACTATATTTGATTGATTTAAAGAAAATCAACAGCAGCAAAAATCTTTAGTTGAGTACAAAGGAGATCCCCAGCAAAGGGGATTCATTTTGTCAAACACATCCTCAGGATTTCCAGAACATATGGTTAATATCACTAATGTTAAAATTTAATCCTTAACATATAGGAAAATTGCTTGTTTATTGCATTGGTTAAACTTAGATTAGTTTGATGGTAATCTTGTTTTTGTGGAGTATTTTATTATTTTAAGAAAATAATTTGAAATACTGCATTTTTGCTTTAGCTGTTGTCTTTCTATTTTCTAAAATAGTCACATTTATTTAAAAAAGGAAGCTATTTAATCTTTCACAAATAGAGTTTTGGACATGGCTTAAAAACATTTATTATATGTGGACTGAAACACAATATTCTGAAGGATTTTTTTTTTTTTTTTGACTGTGAGGTTTCATGCATGTTTTGTACTTTTCTGTCTCTTCATAACTAGGCAAGTCATTATACTTTGGCAGTTACATGATATGAAGGAGGCAGAAAAATGTATGATGGGAATGCTTTCAGTCCTGATTATATTTGTGATATTATTGTTGCACGGCTGAAGCTGGTGACACATATAAATTCTTCTATTACTCAAACTGCCTTGCAGTTATGTCAGACCAACTGTTAAGATGATATAAACTCTCCCTCTGGTATGATTGGGTGATCATCATGGGTGACTCCCTGCTGCAGGGCATGGAGGCACTGATATGTAGACCGGACCCCTCATCCAGAGAGGTCTGCTGCTTGCCAAGACCTGAATAAAGGATGCTACAGAAAGGCTCCCAAGGCTTGTCCAGGAGTCTGTTACCCGCTGGTACTGTTTCATGTGGGCACAAATGATGCCATGGGGAAACTGAGGGATATCAAGTGTGACTTCAGAGCTCTAGGGATGGTCATCAAAGGTATGGGAGTACAGGTAGTGTTCTCCTCTATCCTATGAACGAGGAGAATGGATTCAAGGAGGAGAAGGCAGATATGGCAGATTAACAACTGGCTGCGCCGCTGGGCTTGGCAGCTGGCTTTTGGCTTCTGTGACCATGGGACTCCGTTTTATGACCACCAGCTAGTGGGGAATGATGGGATCCATCTCAGCAAGAGGGGCACATGTCTCTTTGCCAAAAGGCTGGCCAACCTGCTTAGGAGGTCTTTAAACTAGACGAGGAGGGGGAAGGGGAGTGTCACAAAGACATGGCGAACAGTACCACACAGCCAAGGTCAGGTGGCTTCCAGCGGAGTGTGGTAGTGGGGAGGTGAGGATAGGAAATGATCATGGAGGGTCCTCTTTCACCCCTCCTGGGAAACCTGCAGGCTCAGTTACTTCCCTGAAATGCCTGTACACCAATGCGCAAAGCATCGGGAATGAGCAGGACAAACTGGAGATCTGCGTGTGGTCCCAGCGTCATGGTCTCATTGGAA
>NW_010581552.1:29408-50750 GCF_000705375.1 Tinamus guttatus
TTCCTGCTGTCATTTATCAGGGCTGGAACTGATGCATGTGTGAGAAACACTGAAAGAATTATATGTCTTGCAAAACACATTCTTAGTTTCATTTTTTTTAAACTAGTAGAGAGCAAAATCTTGAGTTTCCATCCCATCTCCTAGGACCACTCATAAGTTTAAGCTAATTTTTAAGTTTAGCCAAGAACTTCAAATACAGCAGCCACACTGACACCAGCAAGTGGAACCCCCCTAACCATTAGAGCAAAGCCATGTTTGGCCTCAGACCTTCTCCAAAACTGTTATTTACATTTTGCAGCAACACAACCCTAAAAGCAGCAATGGGGAAAGCCCTCCTTCTAGTAGTCTCTAATCTGGTGCTTAAAGCACTCTGCTAGAAGACAGTACTCCTGGGTGTGACTCCCCACCAGCAGAGCTGGGCATTGCCCCTGCTCTCTTGTATCACAGGTGTATGCTCAAACTGTTAATACTAATTACTCATTAAACTGTTAATACTAAATACTCATTAAAATAAAATAAAATAAAATAAAATAAAATAAAATAAAATAAAATAAAATAAAATAAGCAGCTGTGCTGAATTCATCACAGAAAGGATGCTGATTATCTCCTTCAGGAAGTGCCAGGCTGTAGCTGCAGAGTGAATGGAAACAGTCTCTGCACCAGGGTACAGGAAACAAGGAGCTGTAGATGTTTCCATGTACAACAGAGGGAATCTTTGACTTGAGAATTCAATCTGTGAGACGACCCTGCTGGACACACAAACATCACGTAAGAACAGAGAGCATTCCTGATAGGTTTGCAAGACCAGAACTTACTGTGTTCGGAGAACAACTGAAGAAACAAAAAAGTGCAATTCCGAAAGAATTGCGTAATATTTGTTTGTTACGCAAGGAATCTGATTACCACAATTTTCAATCTGGCAAAGTTTGCACAATTAATATGGTGATACAGTTAATAAGGTATAATGACGTCAACCAAACAAAAAAAAAAGGCACAATGAAATTGTCCCCATGATTTACTGATAGAAGAACACGGTTCCCCACAGAGTTGTGAGAAAGGGCCTGAGCATTAACTGCTTTTTCTTTTTCTCTTTTTGCTTTTGTTGGATTTGTTCCAGAACTAACCATAACACGACAGTCTCCGCTGCCACTGTTCATTAGCATTGCCAGAAACACAAAAGTGCCACCCCACAGCACCAAAAATAGCAAGAACTAGCACATGCATATCGATGTGGAATATAATGCCCTATTCAGCACAATATCCTGTCTCCAAGCATGTCAAGAACTGATGAGGAACTAACAGCAGGAAAATATAGGTCCTTCTACTGGCACACACTGCCGCCTGTGCGCAACTAACTCTTCAGACCAGCCTCTAACAACTTCCATCAGAAAGACATCAGTTTCACCCTGAAGCAGGAGGGTTTGTCTCTTCTACAGCTCTTGGTCTTTGTTTACTTTTTAAAACTGAATATATGTTGCTATTTATGTTTGTCAAGTTCTTGGTCTGAATCTTAAATCAATCAAGTCATTTTCCTGTGCAATTGAAGTGACCTTCAATTCCGGTACTGAGACAGCGAGCCGAACCACCTCGCTGTTCTTCCCTGCCTTGTTCAGTGTTGTATACAGTTTGCAAAAAGACACACAATAAACAGCTCCTGACTTGTCATTTTCCTTGGCTGAATTTCTCTTTCTCACATATGGGCACCTGCCCATGCCCTCCTTTCTTGCCTTTACAGCCCAGAGTTCAGGTTCAATTGACATTTGTGCTGTGGTGCAGTCACATAGCAGTGACCACCCACTGTTCCTTTGAAGGGGTGATCAGCCTTCAAAAGCTATTTAAGGCACTGAGAAACTCACTGATGGAATCCTGTTGTTGTCAGGAGACTGTTGTCAGTACAAAAGCTAAACTGGTTAGCTGAGAGCATTCATGAACTGTGAGGGTTAGAACCAGAGATCTGCCATGGAGGACAGCAACAGATACAATACAGTTCTGTAGGATGGTTTGCGGGTGATGAGCTAGCAACGGGCTGTGCTCTTTCATAAGCTGCCAAAGCTGACTGAGGGGAGTATCCAGTAAAAGACTGTAACTTAGGACCAGTTTTCCAATTGCTTGGGCAACTTCTGACATGTACAGGTAGCAGGAAAGAAAGGTGGATTCATATTTCACAGAGCTCGGGTTGGATCCAAACCTTGATGAGGGTCTTCCGAGAATTCTCTGTGGACTTTGCATATACGTTTTTTTTCCTCTTGACAATCCCTGCAATAATCTGCAGGATCTGCAGAAAGGAATTCTTTGTTTGCTTCGCATGGATTTTTTTTAATGGTTTATATTTATAAAATCAAAATTGAGATTGATGAGTAGAGATGAAGTATGAAAACATATGTACAGCAAAGAGCACACAGTGAAGCACCAACATTCATTGACACCCACAAAGCCTCACCCATAGCCTTTGCTCGTTCTCTCCCGTGTAGTGTGTACTCTTTTTATTTTCTCTCATTTTTTCACAGTCTACCAGATGGGTGAACTGGGAGGCTCTATCTCTATAAAACAGGGAATCCATTTTAGTAGGTTGACTGAGTTAGTTGGCTAGTTCTCCCATTGGAGCAATTTGCTAACAGCAGGAGTCTATCCAGCAAAATGCAGTTCTTCGTGCAGACCTCCCAAGTTGTCCCATCTCTCCATCAGAGGAACGTTTGTGGGGCCTAGGGAAGGGAGAGTCCTTCTGTGAAAATAAAAATAAAAATGCCATGTCTAGGTGGAACCGTGGAAAAATTCCACAGAAGAAAATCTCATTACAAACCCTTTCCCTAAGCACTATAGGGCTAATCTGAAATATTAAAGAGGGAGGCAGAACAGAGGAAGAGGGTCAAGAATGCAGTAAGTTCCTCAAAGGAAGGGAAATCCAGATTGTCTTCCTATCTATTGCTCAGACTTTCTAGGAGATCTTCATCAAGGCATAAACTTCCTGTGTCTCCTCTGGAAATAAGAAGAGAATGGCTTAATTCTACTGATATCCTTCCCAAGACCATTTGAAGGGATTATTCAGTAGTGTTTATAAAAATGCCTAAATTGTGGCTTTTTGAGACCAATAAAGTAAGTACAGCACACCTTTCAAATGGCTGATACCGTGTGCGAGGCAAAGATAAACGCGCAAGATAAGCGAGCAGACACCAATGGCTTGGTGTGTGCATGGTGTTCAAAGCTCTGAAATGCCATCCTCATGTTTTCATCAGCACACACAGACTGTAAAATCCATCTTAGATCTACTGACTTGGCCTTCCCTTGGCAGCAACTAGTCGGGTTTGGGTGGCATCTGCTTGGAAGATTTCTAAACCCTTTCTAAACTAGCTCTCCCTGAGAACTGTACTCACCTTAGCCAGTCATTAAAGCTACCACAAGAAAATGTATACAAGATTATATGGGAGTATGCATCTGACTTGGTTTTCAGAAAAAGAAACAGTTTATGGTGCAGGGGCAAGCTTAAACATTCAATTTATGCACGTGGAGTATTAACCTGTTTGTCTCTCTCTTCCTTAAAACATGTTTTGCATCTCTGAAAATGCACACACAAATATTTTTAGAGTAAGGATATGCTATGGTCTCCCATTAGTTCTAATGGAGATTGAAAAATACCAGGTTCTCACCATTTCTTTGCTCTAATTCTTGTTTTAGCAGAGATAAAAGTTCTGGAAACCCTGTATGACTTCATGCATTTTTTTTCAGGAGTAATGATAAATAACATGAAAGACCAGCCCAAACCAAATTTTTGAGCCAGGAGATGAACCAGATAACTTAGACATGTATTTTCCAACTCATTCCTATTTCTGCTTGCAAATTATTGGCAGTGGAAGTACTTACTTGAGTTCCTAAATGCCCATGCAACTGGAAATCTCAAAGGCACAACCCAATGAATGGGCAATTTTTCAAGAACCAATGAAACCAGAAAGCAGCAGCCTGTTCAGCTCTGAAGCTGTAGAGCATCTATGGATCAACATGACTGAGTGGGAGCATCTTTTTAATTCATTTCATTTCATCTTTCAGGAAAAAAAATGCATACAGAATTTGCCAGGATGTATGTTAGTTAAAATGTATTGTGCTCGCCTACAAAAAGCCAAGGAGGGAGAAAATGAACTGCAACTTTCCCTGGGCTTCTGCAATATTGCAGCTGCTCTCAATTAAAGTGAGCAGTGGTTTCTAGGGACTGTATCTATGGTATTTATCTTCCAACCATTTCTTTATTATTTTGCAATGATTTCATGAATTGCATTTGTAGTTCAATAAAGGGGTGTTTCACTAGTGACCATATTGTGTGCATATTTCTTCCACTGAGAATCCCAATGCGCATTATGTTACTGTCAAAGATTTAAGGTATAGCTATCTATAAAGCACCAGATCATGAACAAAAGTTAAATAATGAGGCCTTTGTTAAAAAATGTATGTCCACTGCGTCCACAGAAAGCATCCTATGTGAGGGACAAAAGAAGAGAGAACTTATATGCTCCCAAGACTCTGGAAGATACATGGCAAGTCGCTCTCCCTAGGTTAGGCATAATGGAAAACGTTACGCACAAACAAGTCCTTGTATTTAAAACTCAAGTAACTGATGGGCCTTCATCCTGATGCATCATTCTTTCCATGCCACTTCATCTGAAGTGAACAGTGGACTTCCATGCAACTTAGTTACTGACTTGGGCATTAAAATGCAAGACTTAAAAACAGGCATTTTGTTTACACAGGATGAAATACACTAATCGATTCTAAATCTGTCCCAAATGGTTCCTGAAAGCTGGTCTGTTCATATTTGTCTATTTTATGTCTGTCCCCTGAAATCACTGGTGGGCTGTCAGAAGACCTGTGTTATGCCTTGTCTCTGCTTTGGGCTTCTTTCCTGACTCTGAATGATTTTTTTTTACATTTACCAGCCCTGTGTAAAAGGGATGGTGGTGGTCACAATTCCTTCCCTCCTCCCACGCTTCCCACAGTACCAGCAAATTGCTACTCCTCTTGTTTGGGTGCACTGTACAGTCAGGCAGCTCTGAGTAAGACAGGAATAAGCACCTTATACTTATGATGTAAGGTGAAGAGGAGGCTCAAAAACAGGAGTAACTGTTTAGAGCTCTGCTATCCACGCACCATCCTCCCATATTGCCAGCTGTTGCCCTCAGCTGCAGCTCAAAGGATGCGCAGAGTGGGGATCTGCTGGCCAGCTGGGCTAGCCCATGTTCTAGCCGTGCATGCCCTACACTAGCAGAATCAGTGCTCGCAGGCCACAGAGCGCATGGGTGCTCAGGCCGACGTGAGCTTTGCAGGCAGACACAAGCAGTTACAGTGAGCATGATAGTGACCTGAGCTGGGGAGCCAACTGAGCTTGTCCCTTGGATGACACTACAGATATATCCCAAAATCCAGTCAGGTTTATCCCCTGTTAGGACTACAATGCCAGTTACAGAATACAAAATTACATAAAAATCAAATCTCCACACTCTGTAGAATATGAAGTCATACCAAGAAAAAAATGATTTCTCAGGATGGTGTAGTCCATTTTGGAAACTGCTTTTGAAGAAGAGTTCTGCCAGCAAAATCTCGGAAGACCAATATGAGATTTATAAAACACAGCACTAGTTTGGTTCACAGAGCTTAAAAGGAAAGGTTTAATCTACAAATACTTTCCTCAATGGAAATATAAATTACCCTGAGTATTTGGTCAGAAGACAATGTAGTAAACATGTCCGTATAATTAGATATTCTCATCTTCAGAGAGCTCAGAACTGTCTTTCCACATGACAGTCACTAGAGAAAACAGCAGTGACTGCAGGTTACCAGTGGACAGGGACGAGAATGTGCTTTCGAAACCCAGCATTTTCAAGGTGACTATTGCCAGCCAATATATACAAAATATCACACTTTATACTTGTATGTTGCATTATTCTGTCTTAACACTGAAACAATAACTTATAAATGGAGCACAGCATATAACAGTTGCTCCTGTGCTGTAACTAAAAGATTTGGAAAATGCAGCAGTTGGAAATCTCTATATTCCAGAGAAAGAGCCAAGCAGCAGAAACAGGGAAAGCAGCAGAGTCTGTGACTCAGGATATCCCCATCTATTTTTTTGTAAGAAGTACTTCATACCCTTACAGTCATCCCCTGTTAACTCTAGCCAGCTCTTGTTCTTTTGTATCCTGTGGCATCAACCCTGAGAGTGCAATAGACACTAAACTTTGTCTCATAGTCTTGGGAGCTAAAATCATGAGAAAAAGGGAACAGAGATAAATTTGCGTCAACAGATGTGTTTTACAGCTAATGATCATCTAGCCATAACATAGATTTAAATAACTAGAATCCCCTGTATGATGATGGCCCCATAAAATGCTAAGTAAAAAATAACATCATCATATATAAGATGGAAAACAAATGGCTGAAATTTTTGAACTTGAAGCTATTGGTGGAACAGAATGATTGCTTTGAGAGACAGTCCCCTGTTTGGCTAGACATATTCCTTTGTAATGTTTTACTGCATGATTACATGGGTCTAAGGAGCCAAACATCAACGGAATAACATGCCTTTAAAAACACTGCCCTGGATGCTCTTCTCTTTTGGGAAGAGCAAAGGAGCACGAAGCAAACTAAAACAGGGCCTTGCACTCTCTCTAGCAAAATAGTACCAAATTTTGAACTAGTCAGTCTTAGTAACAGTTCCATTTTGAACATGGATTTGTATTTCTTAGCAATACCAACCACCAGTATAGCCTTTTTCATTAGGTTCATTGTGGCTTCACTCCTCAGGCCTCCACCTGACATTGCTCTCCACATTGTCCAGTTGTTCCAGGACCATCTGCAGGACTCTATGGAGAAGATGAACACTACAGTTTACTCCTTTAAGTGCTACTTTTAACATCTACCTGTTGACTCAGGAAAGAACTACTGAATGCTTGATAGATACAAACATTCGGGCTGAAATATTAATAGTAAACAAAGGGGGAAAGAAGGAGAAGAAATCCTCAGTTCTTCAGCACCTCCACTGAAAGTGAGCTTGAAACTCTGTGGATGCCAAATTCCTAGGACCTTTCAATAACTGACCCCGAATTCTCAAAGACAGAAGAAAATGAAGTGCGCTGACTATAAAACACTATTTCTGTGACGTCCCTTCACAAATATACAATGGGATTAGAGCTTCACTGTCCTTGAAGAAAAGCAAGCAGCCCAGTAGAATAAGTCGCTTTTCATTGTCGCAGGGATTTCCCTGGGAATGTGAAGGACAGAAGTATCATTGTTACTTTGTGACCACCTCTGAGTTGGAACAGAAATGCAGAGATATACATAAAATCCATGATATCTAATGTAGAAGGACTTGACTGAGTTTATCTTTGATAGAACTTGAGCTTACACATTTTCTACCCATTCCCACTAACAACACATTCATACTCTCAGGATTCTCTGCATATGTTTTTCTAAGAACCAAGTATCTTGTGAGTGTGGAACATGGGAACTAATGTTTTCCTCCTTTATGCTGCAGACAAGTGTAGATTTCTACATCAACTACAATGATGAAAATTAGCAAATTCATCCATCATATCATGAATCACCTGATCAAATGCAAACACCAACAATGTGGAAACCAACATCAGATGTAATAGTTGAGACTGTTTTATTAGTTAATGACACACAAAAAAAAAAAGGCATAAATGATCTTGCTCTAAAATAAACGCCTAAAATAATGTTGAGGAATTGTGCTCTGAAAGCACCTCTTCTAAAAAGAAGCCTGTGGGTGACTCTTGGACAAGCCAAAATAGGTGAGGTGAATCCTGGTCCTGTGTTTAATTTAAGTCTGCCAAGTGCTGAGTAAGGTAAGGGTAATGCCATTTTTCACTCTGATATGGAAATCTAAAACACTGGCATCAACCCTAACTCCAAGCCTTTGCTGGCAGGTATGAAGCACACTCCTCTGTGGATGAGCAACATGGATGAACAAGTCTGCTTCATGAAAGTTCAACAGCTCTCAGGGCAGTGCCTGCACCAGGGTGAACAGAACAGAAAGAATAAACAGTGCTGAGCTGCTGGAATGAGCACAACAACTTTCTAATGGCACGGAGAATTTTCTAGCACTTTCAAAGGGGGGCAAGATAACAGATTACCTGAACAAACCATGTTTTGGCAACCCTGGCTCAAGAGAACGAGAAATCAAGCCATAGGAAGTTTCACAACACAAGAGTGCCTAACCGAGGACCTTTGCAACTAGCAGACTTTCTAAAAAATCTGGCCCATCTGACAGACTTCTACCCTATGAACCATATAGTGAAAAAAACAAAAAGAGCAGGCCAGAAGGGACAAGGAAGGAAAAGAAGAACAGTTCCCTTGTCTACAGATTGGAAACATAGGGAAGTGGTTTTCCACATGCTAAAGTCACACCATGAAATTATATGCCTTAGGATACTGTGTATGGTAAAAGTTTATTAGACAAATTAATAGGGAACAGAATCCAATGAGGGCTCTTTAACAGAAAGGCATAACACCTGACACAAGAAATCCATTAACTGCTATTTAAGGTGGCATGTCTTCCCAATATATCCTTGCTTCAGCATCTGGTTTTGCTGCTGTAAGGGACAGGATACTGAGCGAGCTGGAACTTTGCTCTGAGCTGGAGTGGGTAGTCATGTTATTCACCAGGTATTCTTGTAGCAACTGTTCTATTACAGTAAGTGTGATTCATGTTTTTTTTTTTTAAAGCAGGAATTGTATTTTATCTGATTTTTGGCCACAGGCATAGGGAGATATTAGAAAACTTTATTCATGGATGCAGGTATTTCTCTCTTGTTTTATCAGAATTTTTGGAGCACTGTGTGATTGATTGGAGCAAAGGATATTTCCAAATTTTGCTATTGCTACAAATTCAGAAGTGATGTTTTTTGTTCTCTGTTGTTTGATGGACCATTTAAAAGCTTAAGAGAAATGGCTAATTTTCTATCGCAGTCTGATGGACAAGCTCATTTAGATCCTCACTTGCTAGTGATCGTCCTGGTTAGGAAGACCAAAGATGCAGTGACGGTAGAAGGCCAACAGCCAATTTCCTCTCCAGAGCAAGGTGGGAATATATTGGCAGCTCAGTGCACAGCAGTGGCCACAGCTGCTGCCTGCATTGGAAGTGTTCTACAGATGAACAGATTAGTGCAATTTTGATTATTTGTCAGTCCTATAACTCTCATAAGGCTCTCTCTCTCAAAGAAAGTAATTGAAAACTACCAACAGTTCCAGAAATTCCCTTACAGACCTTTTTTTTTTTTTTTTTTCTGGAGTAATAAATATTTAAAATATTAGGGAATTACAGTTTATCCAAAGGCGATAAACTTTTGGATTCAAGCTATAAAATGTTCTTTAGAACAGTTCAACAAAGCTGGACAGATGGTACTAACGGTACAGAAACAACAAAGCCAACAAATTCTCAAATATTTTTTTTCCTTTTTCATTTTCTCTGCATTAAGTTACCAAACTCTTTTTTTTTTCTTTTCATACATATTAGAAAAATCTGTGTCTTGGAATGGGAAGGAGCTAAAGATAAAAAGATGGTCTCTTGCAGGAAGAGGGATGGATATGGTCTGGGCCTTTCTGACATTCTGAGCTATCATGTAGAGGCTGTCTGGCATATTTGCTGAAACTCTCTCAGATAGTAGAGACTGCAAGGGAAAGCAATATATTTTCTATCAATTCCACAGTAACTATCTCCTTCCCATAATGTGAGCAAAACCATGTTACAAAACAAACAAACAAAAAACGCCCACTAATTTCTGCCTCCTTTTCACTTAAAAAGAAAAAAAAAAAAAAAAAAAAAAAATAATCTGGTCACAACAGTCAGACAACTTCTGTCACGTCCCTTAATGCCATCTGTGCTTCCACCAGTTTGTAAAGAGTGCCCCCAAAAAGCTACTCCCTATCAATAGAAAGCAAAATGGAAGACAATTAAGCAACCTCCAGAGTAACTTCCATCAGTTTCAACTAATCAAATAACTTTTCTCATGGGAACTAGTTTTGCAAGATCCTGAGGGTAAACTATCCCTGGTTTCTACAGGAGGATAAGCATCATGAAGGGCAGGTCTTTAACACATATACACAGAGTCATGAGCAGATCCTAAACAATCTGAAGACTCATACATTTCTTATAACAATCCTGACAGCTAACTTAAAATCTGAAGTACACGTGAAGATTTACAGGATGTCAATGCTTCTTTGTATGGTGAAGGAGCCACTCACCCACATTTAAACTGTTCACTATTTTTGCTGCTCTTTGCTTCAAATAAATTTTAGATCAGTTAGATGCCACAACTTGCAGACTTCTAAAATTAGTGGATTACCTAAAATTGCAGTCCTATAAACTTTCCAGTTTCTACTTATATTGTAAAAATTGGCAACAGACACACAGTAACATATTTCTACATATTGTAGAATTACTGAATCTTAATTTATTTTTTGTATTCTTCAAACTCTAGTCATTCCCATAACTGGAATGGATTCCACTTTGCCACAGTGACAAGAAGACCAACAACCAAGAACCCAAGACCGATAAGCCACCAACAATAAACTTATTTAAGAATAACAAAAATTGGTGGCTTTGCTTTAACTAGTAGCATAGTCTAGTGGTACAGTACAACCTCAAACAACAAGCACGTTTTCAATATTTTTCTCACAGATTACACCAATGTGTCTGCATATGTACGGATATGCTGGGGCAAAGTGCTACATTCAGTAGGACCCTGGGTTAATTTTAGCCAAGAGTTAGAAAAAGCAGAAGTGACTCTGTCTAGTCCTTTCTTCTTACACAATGTATGCCACTAGATTTGTTTTCAGATTTCTTCATATTTGCTTAAAATTTTCTATGCTATATTTACAGGGTTAATGGATTATCATTTCAAATACACTCTGTGATTAGGCTAGTGGCTGCCAACTGTCATCCGCATTTCTCTGTTACTCTGTTTTCAAAACAATATTCCAATGAGGAGCTCTAACTACCTTTTAGAAGCCAGGATAAAATTGTTGTTCCTTTGAGTCAATAGGACCCAAGTTATTGAGTTCAGCCACACCAGGACTCTATCCCATTTTTTGGGTTCCTGAAGCAAAAGGCAGGATGACAGCCACATTAAATGAAGACAAGTTCTGAGATTATTCTATGCTTATTGTGAAGTTTTTCTATGCTTAGATACAGCTCTTTCCATTGTTTTACTACACAAAGAACTGGTGTTGATCAGCATGCAAAATTTGAGTAAAATGACTGCCACAGAGTATTTGCTGGATAACATTCCTTTGAATATCTACACACACTTATCTAGGGAAAATGTTACAACCAACAGCTTTTCTTAATACCACTCCTTTCTCATCCTTCATTTATCCTCCAGCTTCCTTCTCTGCTATTCCAGCTTCTCCTGGCCATCCTCTCAAAGCCATTGGAGCAAATGGGAACTACCTGAGTATGCTGCTTCTATTTCCTGCTCATCTCTTTTGAAAGCATGCCCTCCATTTGTCTATCAGTGAGCAAGAACCCACAGCTTTCTACAAGGCAAGTTGCTATCGCAGGAAAAAAAGGAACCAGTATGAGCATGCATCTGTACAAAGGCTGTGGAACAATGTTAAATCTGTGGCTTTCACTAGAGTAATTCTGCAAAAGGCCTGGGAAGGGGCTAGAGGCATAGCATGAAAAAATGGGAATAACAAGTGCATGTTATAGTAGCACCCAGCAACACCTGTAACTGATAGGCCAGAGGACGACATTCCTAGGGGCTTCTAGTAAATGAACAAGCTCTTGCTCCATAATTGTAAGGTAGGAAATTTCATTCTCAAATCTGTAATAGATGACTATAACATGGAGGCCATACTGGCACCTTTCCAACCAGAGAGCTCTCACCTCCACTTCAGACTTTTCCCTAAGCAGCCGCACTAGATAAGCAAAAGATTACGGTGGTTGTGTGTGGACAAATTCTGAATGGGGATGGAAAACAGACTGCGTGTGTGTCTGCAGCAACATCACTAAGGAAAGAGGTGCTGGAATCTAGGCAAGAGCGTGACGGCTGGAGAGGCATTGAGAAAATGGGGGAGTGAATTGCTGATGATAGATCATGGGAGAGGATTGTGTGAGGGAGGCAAAGTGAGTGTAGGGTTACAAAGATCAATGTAAGACAAGAGAAGTGCATGGAACAATCCCAAGGGTAAGTTCTTTTAAGGCAAAGCTGAGGGTAAGTATTTGGAAGCAGACTGAGCACTGTGCTTCAGGAGTATGAAAAAGAAGGAACCAAGACAAAGGTGTATTAAAGTAAGGTAGTGCCAGAGGATGCCTCTGAGCAACTCCATTAAAACCCCGGAGTTTCTCCCCATCTCACAGAAATTTAACCACCTGACACACTGCATATAATTCTATATGGCACTTCCAAGTAAGTACAAGTTTATCTCAGCACCTTTTCAAGAATATTGGCTTGACGATTTTAAAAGTTGGAAGCCAATACTGATGTGAGAGATGCTGTGTAGCTGAAAACTAGATATTTTATTTAAAAAGTCCAAAATTATTAGATTCTCTTAAGCTGATTTTGTAGTAGCAATTGAGGAGATTAATACTTGCAGATTGGCTACTAAACATACGTAATATTTTCATACATTTAGGGAAAAAAATCGCAGATGAATTTGGTGCATATAAAAGCAAAGGACAAACTGCCCTGCCTGAGTCAAGAAAAACTGCAAGCGTAGACTGTGCAAACTTTCACTCACAGCTACAGCGCATCCAAGTTCTTATTTGCAGTGCTTTGACGTAAGGCTGGAGTAAAGTCCCTGCAAATGGTGACACCTCTGCACGGTTCTGATCCTGCCTCATTCCTCTCACATGAGGACTCTCACTGACATCAATGAGCATAGTGAGGCTGCTCACGGGAATAGCAGCCTGAAAAACAAAGTTATTCCTTCCTTTCACAAGCCAAATTAACCCAAATACCATCTGCTTGAAATATATAAAACACAGGTGCTTAAGACTGACTGTTTTCAACTTCTTATCGATATTACTGATGGTCACAACTGCTGCCAGGTTCGTGACTTCTTTGGAGCTTCATACACATCAAAATAAGGTCTCAGCTCATCAGCTAGTGAGATCCATGGGCTGCTTCACATACCTAACAAACAATATGAAGCCACTTTCCCATTTAAATCAATGGTTCTCAGATGAGAGATCTACCCCCACATCCAGGCATGGCAGTTAATCAGAAGTGATAGAGATATAAACATTCTGAACTGGCCCTGAGAAACAAGTCCAGTAATCTGAAAAAACTGGAATCTTGATTACCTGAAAACTTAGTTGTGTCCCTCATTTTTCCTACATTTATAAATCATTTTATTAAAAAAAAAAAAAAAAAAAAGCTTGAAAATGTTGAAATGACATATTCTGATACTCATGAATAAAAATTTTCAGGCAACTTTCTTGTTCAGTAAATATTTTAATATCTCATCCCTCTTCTGGATGATAAACATCAAAATATTGGTGTTCCCTAATGAATTATTTTTTCTTTCTCCAATCTATAAGATGCGCTTCTACCTGAGAATGTTAAGTATTTCATTCCAGTTTGTTAGCTTGAAATGATAACACTAGTTGTTCAAGACTATGCCATACTCTGAGTCATGGTGAACATTGTGGATAGACTGATTGTGGGTTCTGCTCTTCTCTACAGTCCTTGCTGGTGAATTACACATTCAGAGAGGCACCTGTTTCTGACAGATGCAGGCATTATCAACCTGACATTCATGAATTCTCGTTCAGATTCTTTGAGGTATTCTAAGTCTTTTCTCAAGAAAAAAGAAATCAGTGAAACCTCATTTTCTGCCATTTTTCTGCATCTGTAATTAAAAAGTAGGTCTGGGGGTTTTTTTAGGTCTTGTAGGTCTGTCTTTTTTTCTAGATCTTGCTACATACAGCCCATGGGACTTTGCACAAGTCTTGTGCACGCAGTTTCTGCCCCTATAAAATTAGATTTGTAGCTATTGCAAGACTAAATTGTCCGATTTCCTTGGGTTTGAGTAGGAGAATGTAAAACCTTACTGCAGATTTGACATACTGTACCCATGTATCTCAGTGCAGATGTCAGAAAACATTGCTGGCTTTCTTAGTGCTTCCTCAAGGTGAGCCAGGGTGGCCTGAACACTTGAAAGTGCTATCACATAGTTAATTAGGTTATCTGTGAAAAAAATAAGCTATAGAGGTCTTTGCTAGCACTTTTCTTACTGGTCAGTGGCAGCAGTAAGTTCAGAAAGCCTCTGCTGACACTGTAACATGCCACCTGAGTGCTACCAGTCCTTCACAAATTGCCCTATAAAAGAGGGCAATTTTAGTAGGTGTGATTTTGCTAAATGTTCAGCATGTGTATGTGCTGGGGTAGCTTGTCAGGCCAATAAAACCTCACTGAATTGAATTAAAATTGAACAGTGAATGACCTGAAAGAAATGTGCACACTATCTGCTGCTGTTAGTGTAACAGCTAGACAAGTGATCCACCATGCGAGAAAAAAATTTTCCAGTTTCCCAAATCTGGCAAGTGGAGCAAAACGGAATACAACATAGCCTTGGGTCACGAGACCCATTCCTGGAGACTGAAGCCAAGGAAAATTTTGTCCTAAGGATGTGATCTGCCTGTTCTTTCTTCAAAAGATATGTCTGATGACATTAACACCCCTTCAAGAGCCTGATCACACAGTTGCCATTCTGCATTCCCTCACATACAGCAGTTTGGAGGCTCAAAGTTCTCAAGGAATGTGATCTCCTGTATTTAAAAGGATTTTTTTTTCTCAGCTGATTCAGTAATTTTCTCTAAGCAAAGAAGTAGAAAAGGGGTTTCCTTTAGCAGATAAATCTTCCTCTCTGTGCTCAAAAGGCTCTGTGCCTGCCACCATGGTTTCACTGCACAGATGTTGCCTCATATGTCCTATTATTCTATCCAAACCTAAGCCCTTCAGGAGACACTGTTTAAATGAAGCAGTGAGGCACAGAAGGCAGAACAGTCAATTTTCCAATTCTGTCTTACATCCAGGAGGAGTTTTCTACCCTGTAAATCTTCACCATCTCTAGAGAGTGTCAGAAACTGCAGGACATTCCAAATTCACATTTCAACCTGCAATTCTCTCTCCTCACGCGCGCGCACACACACACACACACAAAAAAAAAAATCCAGGAAAACACAAGGAAAAAACTCCTTTCCTGCTCAGCTCCTGAGTGAGCTTTTCACATGAGGAAGCAGTATGAATCAAAGACCCTGATAAACCAAGGAGTGAAATACTCACATGGTATATACCGAAGTCCCAGCTTTGGTACCTAGAACTCAAAATAGATATTAAAGATACATGGTAGCAAGTACCATCCCTACTGGTGACACATAAGATAGCTCACCAATACACACAGATCTCTCCAAAATCAATTGAAATGTGCGACTATTAACTAACTCCACTCAAGTTCTAATTGCTTTGGACAAGAGCATGTAACAAAGATTTCTGCTAAAATTGCCAAATTTAGACCAAATTTCTTTTTGGAAACATGTCACAACAAGAGTAGAAGATGTGGACATGAAGAATGAATTTCAAGAGGAAGGTAGGATATTGTTGTATGATATCTGAAATTAAAAGCTTATTCCAGGCCTTTAAATATATGGGAAATAAATAAATAAATAAACTCCCCCAAAACCAAAAAAAAAACCCCTCTCCTCACATATTTTGAAGAGAGTCTGCTCAGCTCTAGGACCGATTAGGTCTGATTTTTTGTTTGATTTTAACTGACATTCCAAATGTCTCCATTTTGACTTTTAATGATATTTATTGTGACTAAAATTATGGCTATTTATGATGAAAGAACACCCAAAGAATGTGGATCTCTTCAAACACGAAGTAGGTTTCAGACGGTCTCTCTCTCTTTTTCTCTCTTATTCATATACAGACACAGCAATATAGGATCATATTTGAGACCTGTTTAGTCCAGGAACTTGCTTCAGCCAGCGGTACCAGGCATCTCCAAAGCAGCTGCCCAAAGGCCATTGCAGGCAGCTGTGAGATACTCTGCCCTCATGGAACGGCACTATAACCCCCCAAAATGTTGGCTTCAACCATGAGCCATAATGATCCATGAAGCATCAGGTTTTATTCCCTCTACAAGATGATGTTTCTGCTACTTTGAATAATTTACTTATTCTTCAGTGAAGGATGCTGGTGAAGCCTCAAGTTACACAGTAAACCCCTTCTCATATGAGGAAATATTTTCTTGGGATGGTTTCGAGTTTGTCATCTTTCACTAACTGTTCCTTGTAAAACAGGCTCCAAGTAAAGCTCAAGATATTTGACTATTTTTACCATAACCTCTCTTATTTGCCTTCTAAAGGGATCATTTGCCTTCCAGTTTACCATTAGTCTTTCCATAATCCAGACCTCCTGTCATATCCTCAAAATGGCATGATTAGCACGACGTGCAATATTCTCACGAAGAAAAAGGTGTTGCCATCTTCACTAATGGTACAAAACATCTTCTATATTGTTCTCCAGCCCATTCTTTATATTTTTTTACATACACTCACCCTGAAGACCTTACAGCCTGATTAAAAACAACCTCTCCCCAAAGATAGGGAAGAAAAATGTGCTACCCAAGCACAGTCATTAAGATGACAAAAGGTTAATTTTATGTTAGTTCAGTAATTTTCTTTAACAGAAATGCTTTATTTATACTGGAAATGCTTAGGGAATGATTCTCCATCACCTTTGTGTCTTAATAGGGCAGCTGGGCATTCCCTGACGTAGGAAATCCCTGCACAGAACGAGGCAGTGTAGGAGGCCTTCTTAGGTGGCCGGAGTGGAAAGGAGCAAGTGGCATAGGATAGGCCCTTGGGAACTGTTCTAATTAGTGTAATTTATTGTGCATTCCTGCTCTGAGTTATGCCAGGGGCCACTTTGGCATCAAGTCAACCTAGAATCCAGGGAGATGAAAAATGGCTCACAGCCACCTTCCCCCTCCCCAAGCCCTGGGCCTGCATCATGTGTGGTTTGGCTGGCTCCAAGGATTTGGCCCCAAGATTTTTAAACAGAGCATTTTAAGTTGAAATTGAAAAGTGAAAGAAAAAGGAGTAGGAAATGTTAAAAAAAAAAGAGTGGGAAAGTGCTAAGGGGGAGAGATTGAAAAGAAAAAAAAAAAGGAGGGAAACCAAATGTGTGGTACTGGTAAGTGTGAAGCAGTGAAGCAGACCTCATGTTTAGCCAACTGAAGGAGCACTAGGGAGGCCTGGGTTCAGTTCCCAGCTATATCATACACCTTCAATTCCTGGGCTTGTCTATTAGGGCCAATTACAAGGTGCCCATTGAGCTACTTTGAGCACTATGCTAAGCATGCTTAGTTCTTTCCCTGAGAGCTAACCAGCTCTGCCTACAAGCATCAGAGTCTGAGGTCAAAAGTGCCTTTTGGCCATAAATAGCTGTAATAGGGGAATGCCTGGAAAGAAAAATGCTACTATCTAGGGAGATTCCACAAGACACATTAATGGACTGGCTTTGGTGCCAAGACACACACATGGCATTCAGAGGACACTCAGCGCTGCAGCTTCTGCCTTATCACAATTGAGATTGTGCCATTTCACACCACGGTACTGGTGTGATTATACTTGGTGAAACCAGGACAGTGATTAGGAAGTTCCTGTGGGACCCTGAGGTCTCATCTTAAATGTCTATATTCATCAGCATTTGCTTTGAGTCTCTCCGTGCTTTGGTTTCTCATCTCTAAAATGAGGATACTGTCACTTCTCTAAGCATAGTGTGGTGACAATACATTTTTTAAAAAAGATTTTTGATAGCACAGTTACTGTATTTTATACACTGAGACAGAAAATGAGGTGAAAGATATCCATATCCAACAGCAATATGAAGAAGGAAGTTTAGCTTCAGATTTAAGAGAATGTTGACATGGTAGAAATAAAGACAGTTCACTCTAGCGATATTATTCAGAATGTACCCAAATATTAACATGTTGATAAAAATTTTTTAAATGTTAACCTAAAAAGGTGCTAAGGTTACTGGAATCCTACACTACCGCACAGTCCCTCACTATGTACTGCCCCATGCCAACCACCACTGCCGTGCCCTTGCCATTCCTGCATGGAGAGATGGTTTCTCCTTCCTGTGCTCCTCCTTACCCTTGGCCAGGTGCTCAGAGCAGGACTGCTGAGCACACAGGTGGAAGGAGGAGAGGTGTGCAAATAACCCCCGGCATCTTCAATGTACCTTGTCTCACAGCCTCTACCAGAGGATGAAGGCTTCCAG
This sequence comes from Tinamus guttatus, assembly GCF_000705375.1. The sequence goes on from NW_010581552.1 coordinate 47,708, forward strand.
GGATAAATCCTTCTCTTCCAGCAGGATAAACTGGCAAACAGGAGTCTAACAAAAGCGGAAGGAAGTGAGGAAGGGGGAGAAAGTGAGAGACTTAGATTTTCCACTTACAGCAGACCTCACTGGCCATGTCTAAGAGCTTTAACAGTATCACAGGAGCGGAAGGCATTGTGTTGTCTTTCTGCAGCAGTCAGGCAGGAGATGTCTAGAGCTTGCCCACCACAACTGCTTATCCCCTTTCCCTCCCTGGCTTATCCCCCTCCCTATCCTGGGAGATGATGTCCAGCAGCTCTGGACAGGCTCCCTCCCACAAGCTGAGGTCTTTCTTAGAAGTGCCCAGGGACATAATCCTAAATTCTCTTGACACAGAGATTGTCGCACTCCAAATTTCACCTTCTGTGCCTTTCCCCCCAAAACTCCTAACTTAGACCACTATGTCATGCTCCAAACAGCTCTGTACACCAAGCCACTCCACTAACTACCTCCATCCTACTGTTCCTGTATCCCCTGACTCTCCCCCTGAGCTCTGATTGCCACCCTCTCAGCAGATACCACAAAGCACCAACTCCACCCCTACGTAAGTTCTCCTTGTAGAAAAAAGAAAGAAAGAAAGAAAGAAAGAAAGAAAGAAAGAAAGAAAGAAAGAAAGAAAGAAAGAAAGAAAGAAAGAAAGAAAGAAAGAAAGAAAGAAAGGAAGGAAGGAAGGAAGGAAGGAAGGAAGGAAGGAAGAAAGGAAGAAAGGAAGAAAGGAAGAAAGAAAGGAAGAAAGGAAGAAAGGAAGAAAGGAAGAAAGGAAGAAAGGGAAATAGAAAGAAAGAGAAAGAAGGACAACAAGAAGCCCCAGTTCCCACTCTGGCAGAGATTTTTAAAACACAGGCTGCAAATTATGAAAAGGTTACCCAGATGGGACCCAGAGGGTGGGTGAGGGGAAGGAGAACTGTCATCCAAGGGAAAAAACAAATTAGATATATGGTAGTCCTGCTCCTATAATACTATTCCTATTCCACAAGGAAATGTACAATGCAACAATAGTTCTCTTAGCCAGCATGGACTGGGTTAATTGGAAGTTGGTTTTTTTTAAAAAAATAACCCATTCATTTGATAAAAAATTGAGCCCCAGTGATCACACCAAGTACAAATATTTCACTAGAAGGCTTGTTTCTAGTTGACAGAAGTTCTTGCCTACTTGTAAGTCGCTACCTCAAAACACTGAAAAAAAAACAGCGTAGTTGAGAAAATAGTTACAATGTAAAACAATAGGGACTTGCTTTCATGTTTTCAGTTTTTCCTTGCATTTAAACAGAGCTGAATCTTTTTTTTTTTTTTTTTTTTTCTGAAATAGCTCTGGAAAAAAATCACCCTGGGAAAGACACCAGACAGAAAATTACAGTGTAAAGGGTGAACAACTGAAAGGCTATAAGCAACTGAATGGAAAATGGCTTTACAATGGAAAAATTGGGACAACCTTAGGGTGTTACCATAAGCTCCACCTGTACCAAGTGTCCACACATTATAATTAGCCATTTTACTACTGCAGCACTGGAAGTTGATCATTGCTGACTGTACAGGTGAAGGGTACTTGAACTGAAATTACGTAAGCAGGGAATGCTAAAATGCTACTACTTCGAGAGGAGAGGAGAGGAGAGGAGAGGAGAGGAGAGGAGAGGAGAGGAGAGACAACATTCAGAATAGCAGAACTTGCTCTAGCTACAAAGATTGCTCTAGCTCTGTCCTACCAGATTTTTATGGCAAGAGAATCCGAAACTCAGAGATAGGAATCCTAGGCTCAAAGACAGACTTGGTAACAGCTTTATTAGCACCTTTCTACTTCCAGTTAGGCACAACATGGGGCTGGGGGTGAGTAGGGGGTCAGGGGTGAGAATGACACCCACCATCTTCTAAGCAGTTATTCATCAAATTAAAATATTTTCAGATTTGCACTTTTTTTTTAGCTAAGATAGAAAAAAAATAGTATGATATGATCACAGGACATTTAAATGGTTAATCAAGAAATACCAGTAAATAGTATAAAGTAACAAAGACATTCATGATATAAGTTTAAATTCAATCTTTTGTTGGTATTAAAAATAGTTCAAAATACAAGTCAAGATACCAACTTGTGTGTGTGTGGGGGGATCTGCTGCTGGCAGAAGGCAGTTTGCTGAATCTTACTCTGAGAATCTTACCCTGAGAATCTTACTCGGAAACACCAGGAACCATCTTTAACAAAAAATAGTTACATACTTTTCCTATTTTCCCAAAATGTTATTCTAGTCCAAAACACTGCAGTGTAAGAGCACATTTCCACGTCTTTGGATATCCCTTCCTGGATGTAATTTTCACTTGTTGGCAGATGCACCCAGAGCCCCGGCCACAGCTAGCTTTAAATGGCAGATGCCCACGGAGGGTTGTGTATTGTCTGGGCACTGCTAACATGTCATAGCGCATGGTGCTCTATCAGCAACGAAGGACAACCCTCGGCGGGTGCCAAGCAGCTATTAGGCTTTCTGTAGTAACTCACACTGTAAAGTGCACAGTGCTAACATTGATCTAGTGGACAAAGAAAAAAAAAAAAAAAAACCACTACCCTGACCCACTATATGTGACTAAAATGCAGCTATTTAGATAAGACAAGAGGCACAAACAGCTCGGTCAGGAGTCTGTTTGACTTGGGTGCATTAACGTCCCCAAACCCTCTTCTCTCCCTCCCTCTCACCCCTTCCACAAAGTCTACATTTTATTTATTGATTGGATGCACTGCGGAGATCGGAGGGCTCTTCCCCTCGAACACCCCCCCGCTCCCGAGCGAGGAGGAAGAGGGGGAGGAGGCAAAGTGGGTGCATTACGAGCTGATTGTGCTCTTGCCCCGACCTCCAACAGCCTGATCCGCCTTTGAAGTTTTCCACCCCTCGACTTGAAGTGAGATCGATTACAGAAGAACAACAGGGACAAAGAATCTGCTGCTTCACATGCAGCCACTTTTCCACGATCGGCGCAGCCCGCTCGCCAGCAGCGAGCGATCCCCGCTTGCCCCGCGCTCCTCCTC
>NW_010581552.1:52077-71882 GCF_000705375.1 Tinamus guttatus
TTCGGGAATGCACCACCCCCCCCCCCCCAAAAAAAAAGCACCAATTGTGACCTTTCTTGTTAGGCACCCGAGCGTCCAGACGCCACGCGGGGATGCTGCGGGCAAGAAACAGGCGTCATGAGCCCCGGGGTTCTCCCCAAGCGCCTGGGCTAGGTGGCCACCTGGGAAGCAGCTTTCATCGAAGGAGAAATTAAGTTTCTGGCCCTTCCGGTCGTAAAAATAATCCCTTTTCCATGGCAAGGGCCCCATTTGCATTAAGTTTGGTTGCTGTTGACAGTCTGAACATTTGAAATGTTGAGGCAGGTTCAATTGGACAACATCTCCAAGTATCAGCAAAAACAGTAGTCTCATACTTTGCTGATAGTTACCTTAGGCAGATAGATAAGATTTTGGCTTTAAACATGTGTGCGTTTATATAAACAGAATTGTAAATATCTACTGTACAAGCATACACTTGCATGTGTGTGTAAGGTTATGACAGGTAACAATAACCACACAAAATCTGTACTGGCATATTGATTTAGATGGAAATTAATTGTCCCTACAGTGATTGTGTACTGGTGTAATATATACACATATTACATATCTATTATATATATAACACCTACACCTATTATATAAATATTTAATATGCATTGCAGAATATGTAATAGATATTTATTATATAATTATATGAAGTATTACACATATAACATGTATTTTATACACATACTGCTACAGATAGAGATATCATCATTTTAAAAAATCAGGTACTTGCATAAAATATTTGGAAAGTAGGTTAAGGCAGAAAGTTTAATTTAAATTCATCCTCAATCTAAGTGATGTTTTTTAATTCAATGTAAACACACTTTTTTTTTTTCTACTGTACCTTTCCTTTCATGCTTAGGACATTTTTGGTGTTGTTAAATTATTAAATTATTTTTCTATCATTAAATAGATGACTTCTTTATTCATTACTCCACACTATTCAAACCTCACATTCAAACCTCACACTGAGTGCAGAATATGCTCATGAGATTTTGTGCTATTCTTTCACCATAGTATCTTATTACTGGCTATTTATTAATAAAATTATTGTACAACATCCTTATATAGTTAGATGTCTGACTGGTGCTGAACCATGGCAAGATACTGAACCAAAAGTGCAACTGTATCACCTCAATGCTTAAAAATTGGCATGCCTCTCCTGGTGTGGTTCCTTAAAGCTTCAAAGGAATATTCAAAATTTACCCTTAATACTTTCATGCTTCATAGTGTGAGGTGTCTACCTGTGTTGTAGTCACTACCTGTATTGTAGCTCAGGGATTAAATTACCAGCTTGAGCATGCTGATATCATAGCTGTGCATTTCTCCGTGCAGATTAACCACTCAAGAGCTTAGCCAGTCTGGAGCAAGTTTTATGGTAAATGTGCTTGCTGCTGCAAGCCTCCTGCCAGCAGACCTCACGCTACCAAACTTCAGTCGGCTCAGACATCTGCCAGAACTGTGCTGGTGACGTAAACATACACTTTGTCTCTACTCCATTCTCAATTCTTTTCACACATTATTTTTTGTTTCCGCAGGCAATGGATAATACAGCTGTTTCACCAGATCAGCTTTCCTACCTTCTCCTCTTCACCTATTCAGCCATGGTTTTTCAAAAATTAACAGAAAAATCATTTTTAAAAAATCTTTTTTTTACAGCGGTGGTTTTGTTTTAACGAAGAAAACTTGGAGCAAGTAATGCAAACACATTGATTACCTGTTGTGCCTCATTAGACCGACATCCCTAACCTCTGAAAACATAGTCCTGTGTCATTAGCTTCCATACACACAGATAAATATATATATGGCAATATATATGCAATAGTAAGAAAAAAGCTGTGAAAAGCCCATTTTTAAAAGTAAGTTTAAAGAGATTCGGTATACAGAACATTACTACAAATCTTGAAGTTGCTGTCACTACGACATTAGCCTACATCCTTAATGTATGTCCCTTAACATATATCCGTACTCAATGTACCTTGTAATTACCTCATTATGGTTAACTACTGCTGACCCCTGTGTGGAACATGTTAACATACAGAGCAACTGTGAAATACCTGGGATATTCATGGCCAAGGTAGCTGTGGGTAGCAAGGGTAGGTATTTCAGAACCAGCTTAAAACTTCATGTACATGATTTGTTCCACATTATCATAGGTGTTTCTTAACTTCATTGCCACCCCCAAAATAATACATATCTTTAATTAAAAGAGCAAAACAAAGAGCTATGATGTATGACAGGACAGATGAAGCAAATCAGAAGAGCTCATCAAGAAACACGTAGATGAGGCATCTAGGGACATGGTTTAGCAGGCATGGTAATGATGGGTTTATGGTTGGACTTGATGATCTTGAAGGCCTTTTGCAACCCTAATGATTCTATGATTCCATGATAATGGAACCACAGTTAACTCATGATACGTCCCTAGTTATTCCTCAAGCCCCAGGGCTAGAAGATGATCGGGCACTTCTATCATTTGGGTTAATATACCCATGCACAAAATCATCCACTGTCCTTCCTCCAGGCATAATTTATCCTCCCCATGAAATAGTTGACTAGCTAACTTAGCTATTTATTTAGCTTTTCACAGAATCGAAGAATCGCAGAATGGTTGAGGTTGGAAATGACCTCTAAAGATCGTCTAGGCCAACCCCCCTGCTCCAGCAGGGGCACCTGGAGCACACGGCACAGAGTCACATCCAGGAAGCGTTTGGAAGGTCTCCAGAGAAGGAGACTCCACAGCCTCTCTGGGCAGCCTGTTCCAGGGCTCTGGCACCCCCACAGGAAAGAAGTTCTTCCTCACACAGAGATGGAACTTCCTGTGTTTCAACTTGTATCCATTACCCCTTGTTCTGTTGCTGGCCACCCCACTCTAGTGATGTGGTTAGTAGGAGACCAAGGCAGTTAGAAAATGAAGCCTGGGGGCACCTGGTTCCCTAAATAAGAACCAGCTGGAACTCCTCTGGGAAGTTTTCAACCCAGGAAGATGGTGGTGACCTGTTAGGGGTGCTCTTCCATCAGAGAGACAGCTTATCCCTCCAAAACCTTTGCAGAATCCAAAAGCCTACATCCTGCTAGGAAAACCACGGAGCCAGCAGCTCCGCTAATGGTTCTCAGTTGCTCAGCTTTCACTCTCTTGGCTCTTGTAATGCCATTGTTTCCCCTTGCTCCCAGGTTGCCATGGAGCTCTCCAAGCCAGACTACACCTGAATTTCTAATGCTAAAAGAAAAATACAATTTCTGGGTTTCTTTATGCATTGTAAAGAAGTGTTGAAGGGCACATGCCACTCAGGCAGGCTGCGGCGTTGGCAGCCCGCAAGCCAAGAGGATTCTGACCCTGATGGGAGCCAGCTCATATGTGGGAGACATTCCCATCTGCAAACTCCTGCCCTGCTGGGTGGCACGGGGGTGCAAACATGGTTGGCTCCCTCTTCACAACTGCTGCAAATGTTCAGGAAAATAAATTAGGAAATCAAGGTGTAGCCTCAAGCCCACTCTTGTGCCAACCGATCTCCTTTCTTCTTCCTCCTGTTCTTGAAAGACTGGTCACTCTTTGCCTCCCTTCTTGGCTTCCACAAAATGCTGAAAAAAGCAGGAGACAACAGGTCTCTACATCTCCAGGAACAGTCCAAGTGCAGTGGTTTGAATAAATGTGGGAACTAAACCTGTCCTGAATTTAGGAGCTGGTGCTGCCAAGGAGCAGGCAACCACGTCTCCAGCACTACACACCCTTCCTTGCCTGGGTACCTGCAAACCTGGGCACTAACTTAGAGCAACCACCCAACACCAGAGCAGCAGCAGGCTCCACAGCAGGAAAGAAAGTGGTGGGCTGCCTCCATTGCCATCAGGCACTGGGAATTTCTACATTGCAAGAAAAGCTTGAGTTATCAACAGTATCAGTACATAAATTCTGTGCTGGGCTTTTCTTAATAAGAGCTTTTCAAGGCGGGGCGACAGCGACTTTACTCGCTATAGTTTTGTGGAAGGCTCTAGGTGTCATGCATGGAACCGTTCTGCAGAAGGCTAGGAAGAGATAAGATGAAGAGGTAGGCTCAAAAATAAGGGCTCTAAGCTATCATATGTCAAAATTCTCTGATAACTTCCCTGGAGTCTGACTGCTGCTATGCTTTGGTGGTGGTTGCAAGGGGTAGCAAAACTGAGCTTAGTGTTTAAAATAAGCAATTGGGGATCTCCAGCAATGGTTCCCAAACTGAAAGTCATGACCATAAGTGGGGTCACAGAAATTACAAGTGGAGTCAGGAGCTTGACAGAAATTAAGGTGTTTACATCAGCATCTGGGGTTGCGAACCCAATAGAATTGATACTGCAATGTTTAGTCATTGCCCATCTCCAATACATTTTTTTTTCCTGAAGCTCCAGCTCCTCAAGCTTAGTGATTTTCAATTTCTATGTAGAAGTAAGGGAGCACCAGCTCCCTTTCCACCTTGTGGGAAGAAAAAAAAAAGTTTGAAAAGGTGAGAGAAATGCACCCTAATGGTTTAAAAGAAATCAGTCATAGTAGAAAATCTGTGTTTTGCTTTTTTAAGTGTGGACCAACTAATATCTTTTAGATATGCTGACAACCAATGTGGACTGGAAAAGTCTTTCCAACTAAGTAGGTGCAAGCTCCTCCTAGTATACGTATGTATCACCTTGCACTTCATAACCTGAAAAGCTTTGGACCCTGGATTGCTTCACCTTGTCCACTCTAAAGATTTTATTTCAAATGTTCTAGGGTGCTAGTATGTCTATTATTGCTATGCCCAGTCATCCATGACAGAGACAAAAAGCCAGAGTATATCATTCTCGGGGGGAGATAGAGCACATGTTCATCAACATCCATTTCTAAATCGTAATAAAAATCAATCAAACTTGTCCTTGTTTTTCCCACCAAAAGCAGAGATACATTTCTGTACCTAAAGCTTTTGGGAAAAGAAAGTAAAGAATCAGCGACTTTCAGCTTCATCCCATCTTCTGCCATTAGTTTCTCTATCAAGTTCAACCCTCCCAGCTTCCTCATGTGTCAGATGGGAATAATTATGGTCCACCTGAGAGCAACACTGAATTAATTAACTTTTGCAAACACTTTCAGAGCCCCTTGTGAGAGATGGAATATCAAAGTTGTACAAGGTATTGATGCTCTCTGGAAGGTTAGGTGTACAAAACAATCATGTTATTCTGCTGCTAACCATTTTCGGTTAGAATTTTTATTAATACAATATTATCTTTGCATCGAGTTACTGGGTTTATGTAGTAAGCTTTTTACAACCCTCTTCCCTGTTTTTCAAGGGATGCTGTGTCTAGTTTTGCCCCAAAGCAAATGCTTCTGGTTGGATTATAAAATACTTGAAAGCAGAACTTTGTATTGGAAAGCATGAAGCAGTGTGAGCTATCATAGCATCTCCATACACATAAGGTGTTGGGATGTTTGTACGTATATGGATATTTCCCTAGTGTCCGGAATGACTAGCTGTTATGCCCAAAATAGCCTTTGTACTTTACTCTTTTTTTTTTCTTTTTTTCTTGACAGTGTCACACTGAGTCTCTTCAGTCAAAATTTCCTAGCCAGTCATGCGATCCCGAACAGATCAGCCGTGTTCCCGTTGCCAAAGACAGCCTGTGCCATGGAGACTCGTCAGCATTGCCACTTCCCACCACTTCCTATGAGCAGCTCCATAAAGAAGGCTTTAGGTAAATGCTTTGGCTGATACTTCCTGAGCCCCCACTTTGGAGTAATCTGACCTGCCCTTCCGCAGACACCCTCCCAGGGAGGAGCTCACCCAGGGCTTTGGGAAGGATGGGAAGGATGTCCCGAAGCTGCAATTTCTCATCAGCCAGGTGACTGAGCAAACTCCAAAGCAAGTGAGCGACCGAACGGCGAAGCAAAGCGGCAGCTCCGTGTCCTGTTTGCCCACCACGCTGTGCCCCAAAGCAATGATCTTCCTCACCCTTTGCCTGCAGTGAAGGGGCTTTGGGGCAGGCACTCCGGGAACAGCCCCGACCACTTGCAGACCTGCAATTTCCTCTGCGCGGAGCAGGGAGGAAGTAGCTGCAAATCGAGTGAGCCCACCTGGCAGTGCTGCCCCCCGAGCAAGAAACAACACCCGGCAAATATTTAGACTTTCTGCAAACACACTTTATTCGTGTAGAAACAAAGCACATCCCAGGCAAAATCCCAAATGCGCGAGGCTTTTGTAAGGAAAATAATAATAATAATAAAGTGTATTATTCCTATTTTTGAAAGTGATTGCTGGATTTAGAAGTCACCTTTCAAACAAAGGAAGCACTGACTTGTTATACAAAATTAACTGGAAAAAGTTACTGATAGTCCAGGCTGCCGCTCAGGGGCGGCAGGGTGGGGGAGGAGGAGTGTTTAAATATAGCAATAGCCATAACTATCACGACTTCTAAAATTAAAAAGAAAAACAGCCACAACAAGAATTTACCGTGTCAATGAAATTAATTCACTGGAAAGTGAGGATAATCCACTCTCATAAAAAGCAGAAAATAACTTCACTTAGTTGACAGTTTTATTATAGGAACACTGGAAAATGGTGACAGAAAATGATATTTTGATGCCGATTGTTTTATTTGTGCCTCTTTCTGGGTGTTTTCTTTTCACAGGTCTGAGCTTTTAATACATGCTGACTGTCAAGTAATAAGCAAATGGAATGGTGTGAATTAATTTTCTCTTTCATTTAAACGTACATTTTAATTAAGTTTATTGGTGGGAGAATTGACATCTTGAAAAGTTCTTTACATTTAAGAGATGTTAAAATAACAAAATCACTGAAGCCTAAAGAACATCAAGTAGGAATGGCATTTGTTTAGCTTAACTTACTGGGAGATGTAAAAGACTTGTCCCATTGACTTGTAAAAGACCTAAAAATAATTAAAAAAATAGAGAAATTAACTCATTTAAAATATAATTTTGTTAAGCACCGAATCTGTAATTAAGAAAGTGGTAGTTATATTTAAAATGTGTTCCCCAGAGGGAGCTATAGTTTTCTATACCTAAAATAAGAAAAACTTTAAAGAAAAGCTAATGGAAGACTTGGATTCTTGTTTTTGAGGATGAAAGGAGACTTGGTCACTGATTTATTATTATTATTATTTATTCTAAATAGAGCCCTGCAAATATTTTCACACCTAAACAGATAACATGGAGGTAGGTATTTTGCGTTTTTGCAGAAGATTAGAAGCTTGGCTTTTTATGTGGCACAGCTTCATAGTTAGCAAAAGCAAAGCATGCACACAAAAATGGCTGCTATTCCACCAAAAGGGTCAAGGTTTAGATGGTTCCGGGGCTCTTTGCTTGGTGGCCAGTTGAATTCTAGGTGCAGGGCTCCATGCCCGGCACCTCGGGACTGCCAGCGCCTCAGTGAGCGGCAGTGAGGCAGGTTTGGGCCACTCGCTCCCGAGCCTCGCAGTGCAAACAGATTTTGAGCCCTGGGCCAAAGCAGTGTGTGTGTGTGGCGGGGGGTTTAGTCGCTTCTATTTGCTGGAACATACTGGTGGAGACTCAGTGCCTTGGACATAAGCTGGAGTCGAGGAGAGGCAGAGGCTCAGGTCTCTCCTCCCTGGCCTCGAATGTCTGGCATTGCTGCCTACCTAGGGTTGGGACCTCAGGCAACTGGCAGATTTTCTTGGCCCTGAAACCAGTTCTGCCAGCCTAAACATCTTTAAATTGCATTGCAATTGTTATTATTTAACTACGGATTAATTAAATTTAATTTTCATTTTCATTACGTACACGCAGCTGTTCAGTATCAACAAGCAGTGGACAGTACTTTTTATCTTCAATGTAGTCATGTATTGGAATTCGAATTCGCAATGACTCAGAAAGATCCTGTTTTAATAAGAGCAGCTCTCATGTTGTTTAGGTGGTGGGGATTTCCACCTAAACGTTGTAACGGGTTAGTTCGTGCATATGCACATGCAGGAGAGTAATGCCATGGATGGCAATGCTGACTCACCCTGCTCAGGACTACCTGCCCTTCACAGACCGCATTTTGGATTGCAGCCTTTCCTGTCACCAGAGATGGAAAAGGAGGAGGAGAGATGGGTCCCTCTAGGCCCCGTTACAAACTTGCAAAAATTGTACCTCAGTCATGTGTGAATTGGAGTCTCATATTCCTTGCTTTGAGGATTTTCAAATCTAATTCAATGGGTTTATCCTAGACCTAAAATTAAATCACACTAAACCCTGAAGTTTCAGTTCTGTACCCAAGGAGGTGAGAGCTCCTGTTTTTCTCATTTTCAAAGGCTGCACAAGGATCTCTATCATGGTCCCCACCTTGGGTAGGCGAGCAAGTGATGAGCAGGGGGAGGACATGACCTACCTGAAATCACTTTGCAAAGCTAGGACAGAACCTCCAAGCAGGATCTCCCCTTGCCTAGATCCTCATTCAGAGCACATGAGTACAATAATTAATAAGTTGCAATGCTTTGCTTCTCATTGCCACTGCTGCCCTGAAACATGTTTGCTCCTCAGCTTTGCCAGTGCAGCTGTGCACGGTGCTATACTGTCATAGAGATGACCGAAATGATGGACACTCAAAATTATCTCCTCTTCCTTTTTTTTTTTTTTCGCACTCAAAATTATCCCCTCTTCCTTTTTTTTTCTTTTTTTCTTTTTTTCTAAATTTTGGCGGGATAGTTTTAACATCTGCAACTCGATTAGATTAATTTGCAGCCCAAGGCAGCTAAAATTATCCCCTGGAATGGAGAGCTGTGTCACAGGGGGACATCACCAGGTCCCGCCGTCTGTCTGTCTGTCTGTCTGTTTTCACGGGCACCAGCTTTTATTTGTGATTCTCTGCAGTGCTCTCACGTGACATATGGCAAATTGTTTAACCTTTTCCTGCTCTTTTTTCCTTATCTACCAAATGAGGATAACATTCACCTTGGAGTATTGCAGGAGAGTTTGTTAGGGTTTGCAGAGATGCGTGGGTGGGGAGCGCATGTATAAGTACAAAGCATTATTTTAAATTGAAGAAATGCTTGATTCCATCTCTCCATTTGTTTGCTGTGACTTCCCGGACTGATAAAAAGTGTTGCTGTAGGAGCTTTAAAAGCTGCTGCCTGATGCTTTTGCTTTTTTTCACTCCTTCTGCATTGCAGAGCTCACAATTACGCATTTTCCTTAAGCAACTTTGCTGTAGCAAACCACACCTCCCTAAACAAGAGAAAAGGGTGCCTTCAACTTGTTTGCATGAGTTTTCCACATTTTGTTTGTAATGGTTTTAGACTGAATAAATGTGTATTGCTAAGCCTTTTTTACATCTTTTGTATTTTACCACAATGCAGAAATATTTACAAATGAAATTTCAAGTGTAACCCAAAATATAACTTGATAGCTTCATTCACCTTTCTAAAAAGGGGTATTTGTAAAATTCATGTTATTTTCCACAATGTTTGGTCCTAATATGTATGTATGCATGTATATATATTTTTAAAGGTAAGTAAAAATCCACAAAGTTTACAGGGCATAATCTTTCCTTTTATTTTTCTGAACATTGTCCAAGTGAGATCAATCTAACTGTAATTACTCAACACTACAGAATCTCTCCTTGGGCAGAAGATTAGATAATAAAGTGTTTATGACAAGCACCAACCTTTAAAAGGACCAGTGAAACAACACCTAAGATATCGGGTGGGAGTAGAAATTCTACTTGAAAGAATACACTGGTGTTTCTATTTATTAACTTATCAGCTTTGCTTAAATTAACTATGACTGAAATATGCTCTACCCTTTTCCTCAATTAACTTTCCATTCATTCACAAATTCATTGAGCCTCACCCTGGAATGAGACCCTTCATCCTTCAAAGAGATGAGTGACCTGCTACAGTTTTCGACTAATCAGAGAAACAAAAAAGGGCTGAGATTAAACCCCCAGGAACCCAGGCTATCTTGGCACTCACTGGCAAGAATAAACATTGTCACTTACAACAAGCAGGTCTGCAGATATTTAACAAACCCCAGGGTGCTCTAAGCAGTGAAGATTTCCACATTTGATTGCCATCTTATCCACCCGCATGGTTTTCTTAGTTACTTATCTAATCAAGAAGTTAGCTAGTGTGTTAGACAAAAGAAACTTCCAGCACACTTGTAAAAGTTTAGACAAACCTCCATGCCCTGTTGCAGTGCAGCCATGATATAATGTATAATAAAATCACTTTAGAATCACAATTGAAATAAAAATCATGCACAATTGGAAACCAAAATGCATGTGTACAGTGGGTCAACCAATGTGTGACTTTTACTTTTGTAAGAAGAAAAAAAAAAGATGCCTAAAATGTATCATGGTAAATGCTACAATTTCTAAATGAGCTTTGTAGTAACTTAGCATTAATTATCCTTTCGCAAAGAAAAAAAAAAGGACTTTTCATTGGGAAGGAGAGAGGAGGTGTATACTGACTGAATGCTTGGAGCTAATTTGGTATCAGTATTACAGATATCCTTAGTAAATAGTGAGCATGGCTCTGGAGTCAGAAATCTGTTAAGGTTTAACAGTACAGTTACTTTATCTGCCCCCATGCTGTTGATCGTGTTTTCCATTTAATGCAGCACAGTTTGATGTAGATGCTACAGAGATGTCTGGGAGGTGCCTGTTGAAAACATCCATAAAAGAAAGATCACAAAAGAGTAAAATTCTCAACAACAATAACAAAAAACTGCAAAATAAGCTTTCTCATGCATCGTGCCAACTTGTATGTCTATGAAAATGGTTTCTGATATGTTCTCCTTGGATGTGCAATGTACAGAGGCCAGATATCTTCTCATAACTATTGCACTGATAGGAGACAGGAGAAAAAGCAAGAGAACAGGAAAGTTGGGACAGAAGTGGTAAGCAGGTGACTCAGGGCCTGGGGAATGAAGAGTGGTCCAGAGGAGAGGTCACAGCCATGGGACAAAGGGCTTCCATCAAGAGCCATCACAGCTCACCTTAGCTGTGCCCATCTACAGAAATTATCCTGACTCTCCTTAATGGCAGGACATTTCCCCCTTACTGCCTTTAAATGCAGCAGCAAAATAATATCTTCAGAAACTGAAAGACGAAGATGGAAAAGACAAAGCAGCTTCCTCATGCGCAGAAGTTTGTCCATCCCTACGCTTGGCAGGGAGGTTTGAATGCACAAGAAGAGAAATGTCCAGCCTGAAGAAACGTGGGTGCTTGTTTAAATGTGCAGTAATGCAGGTTTCAAGACTTTAAAGAGGAAAATAAATCTATCTATCTATCTATCTATCTATCTATCTATCTATCTATCTATCTATCTATCTAATTTATCTATCAGAATGTAAGTAAAATGAAATTCATAGAATAAAGTGGTGAGCGGCAATGATGTCCCTTGTTTTTTTTTTAAGACTAGCTCATATGACTTAAAAAAGCAAAAAAGAAGGATGAGCAGTTGGATACAAACTGCCTTCTTCAAGTCATATGGCTGCCAAGAGGGGATTTAGCCCTCGGAACAGCCTCTGTGTGTGTACTGGGTTACCTAAACTCTCCCCCAAGCCCTTCTGCTGGCAGGACCAGGGAGTGTGAAACAGATGGCGGAAAGTGTTGCACAGCCAGGGCTGGGGATTCCTTGGTCAGCGCAATGGGATCTGAAAGCGGATGTCTGCCTGCCATCTTAGCTTGACTGAGAAAATAAGAAATGCAGCAACACTTCGACTGATCCGGATTACTTACCTTCTGGGTTAACTCATCTTGGGTAGACAGATTCAATATTAAAATGGCAATTTGGCAGCCACCTTTGTCCCTTAAAATGCAACACCAACAGGCTAGGAAAGCAAAAGAGCTTCTTGTACCATCTTATTCCTCGGTGCAGAACATAGCAAGGATTCTGAGCTCAGATAGGAGAATAATTCTGCTCTTATTAATTTAATAGTCTATAGCCTGCAGTAGGTAGAGCAGAAAGCCCCAGGGAATCCGTAAAGATTATTGTGTTGAGGAGGAGTTTGCAGAAGTTCTGCTCTTTTTGCTCTATATGCCTACATTGGGAATGAAGGCCAGTGAGCCTCCACACAAGCAGAAAACATGTTTCAGACTTCACACTTTCATGGCTGATGTACAAACTGGTTTCAGGAGGGAACTAGCATGGGATTATTAACATCTACTATTGTTTGAACCTTTTATCCCCTTTTTGATTTATTTTTAATGAAAGATTTAGAGTTGATTTCCTCTGATTTCAGTTAAACTAGCTACTCTATATTTCTCTGTGCAGGTTGTGGAAAACAGGATTTTACAAGAAACCCCAAATACACATAAAGAGTCTGTTAACAAATAAGTGGTGCCAAATTCTTAGGTACACAGAACCACTGCACTAAAAACAGAGGGATGGCATGGGTGGGAATAGGAATAGCTTTGGCAAGGAATGTGGATTCCCAAAGGAAGTGGTGACTTTCATAAGCTCTTGAAAAGCCTGTTTTCCATACCCGCTGCTCTCACCACCTTCTATTTGTAAACTGTGCTGTTCAGTAAAACCTGCATTTTTCTGCAGGGCTGTGTCAGGAATTATGGCTGGGCAAGTAGGGTGAAAAGCAGACGTGAAATTTCACAGCCCAGCACACATCAACACAAAACCTTGCCTCGTTTCAAATTCCGCCACCAGTCCAAACCCCAGGCAAGCTTCACTGAAAGGTCTTTTAAGGTCCATGAATCGCAGGATGAGTTTGGGGGGAGCCAAGAAAAAGCAAAGTCTGGAAAAGGGAGGAGAGAGTGGGAGATGGCCCTTGTTTTGGGCTCTGCCATGGGTTCCTACCATGGGGTCTGGGGCAAACCATGCTCCTCCAGTGCTACCTGCAATGGCACAGCACACACATTGCCTCATACAAATTGCCATGAAGTCACAAAATGTAATCCCAGTTTATTAGGAACCGTTCTCCCGAAACTGAGATCAGTTTTACTAGGGTTTATTTAACTGTTAAGTAACTGTTTTTCCAAGGATGTCAAAGATGCTGATATAGAAAAACAAAAGGACAAGCAAGAAAAGCATAGTTAATTTTTACAGAAAAAATGATCCTGCAGCAAAAAAAAAAAAAAAACCAAAAAAAAAGAAAAAAAAACCCAAATCCAAGATTTGACATTATTTTTCAGGTAAAATGTATTCCCTTGGGTTAAATCCTGCTCTCGATCACAGCTCTGAAATTTCACAAAAACACCCTGTGTAGGATAGAAGGTAACGGACATCACTCTACTGGCTTTGGAGTAGAGTGTTTGCTGGTGGAGTAGTGCTTTTTGTTTTAGAGCTGAGTAAATACATTAATCTATTTGCTAACCCATACTGCTGTTTGGAGAAACTACAACTATTTAAAGTCATGACATCCTGTATAAAAAGAATTCAGGTGTTTCACAAGGAATTATATATAGTAAGATGTCCTATCATGACTGTATCTAATGAAGCATTTTGTTTAGCTGTTTAGATGATTGCATTTAAGAGGAGCCATGTGGTTTCGATCATGTCATTAAAAGTATTTAACATATCTTGTTGTTTTGTCTGTAAAATTCATTTAAATATTGCAAGTCTGCAAAGCCCTACCCACAAATTCCTCAATACCAGGGGGAAGAGAGCTTTTTCATGTCTGTAAAATAATTTTATTGGGTATTAAGATTACTTGCTGCAACCACACTCATTGCGGGGTGATGAAATCAGAGACTTTGTGACAATCCCATAACATACACAATGGAGTGTCAAGATATTGATTACAGTGAGCAATTTTGTGAAAATTTCATTTTGCAGCAGCCACACAGACTGGTGTCTGATACATTCATAAAAAAGAAAGGACTTTCTGCTGTGTAAGTCTAGACAGGAGGTCTAGTGAGGGTAGAGAAATACTGGATACAATAATGCAGCCACTCAGTAGGAAACAGGCAGGTCTCTATAGCCCTTCTTCACATGGGATTAAACAAATCTGCAAGTTAAGATTGTTGAATTACAGTTGATACTGTTCTGATGAACGGCTATGCAATATATAATTTATATTTTAGAGGAAGGTTGTAGGAATCAAGGATTTCAGCTGTATATTGTTCTAAATGAGAGGAACATCCATCTTTTAAATACATTTATGTAATTTTCAGCATTTCTGCTGGAAATTTCAATTCATTTCCGAATACTTGAACAGAAGGTAGAAAAAGTGTGTAAAAAAGACTCATTTTCCTGGGAACCAGACATGGCCAGTGAATTCATTCTATCTAAGATAAGAGTGACCACAGGCCATGTAACAAACAGAAGAAAGCATAAAACTAATTTTTTGCATTTGTCTTTCTTCCTACCAAAACTTAAGATTTCTATTGTTTGCCTATATGCATGTGCATATGTGCACACCTGCGCACACATATATACAAACATACTGCCTACTTCCCTGCTGAAAGAGAGAATGTAAGACACTGTTACTGCATTTTTTTTCAGTTCTAAATTATCCTTTAGTTTTCATTATATCATAATACACAGTTGCAGGACAGTTTCCAAAAACGGAAGCTTTCATACAGATAGATGCATCAGAGACATTGCAATTTCCCCTGCAAATTTATCATTTCTGTGTCATAACATCACCAAGTACGTTATAAATCTAAGGAAATCTACTCACATAACTACAGTAAGAGTTAAAACTAAGTTGCTGTTTATACCACTTTACATTTCAAAATCATTTATATGCAATAATTAAATATGACAACTTACATAAAACTTGTCTGCTCAAGGCAGATACTTGTGTATTGTACGTGGCAGGTGTATGTACATTGTTTTACAGACAATTTTTAGGATGCATTACACTCCTTTGTTCCTTTCTGAAAGAACGCATGTGTGGTTACAATTTATGCAGTTTGTCTCATATCAAACCTGTTGAGAAGATGAGCACTGCAGGGTTATCTCCTATGTATCAGCAAGTTCAAGCTGATATCTTAGGTCTCTGTCCTTGCAAGTCTTCTCCTGCAAACCAGCCATGGCTTGGAAATGTTTCTCATCTTTCTTCTGTAGTGCTGATAGTGCCTCAGTAATAACATGGAATAGCATTCAGTAATAACACTTCTCCTCACAAAGAAAAATGGCCTTTTTCTTATAGCTGCAGGAAACACAAATGTGGCCAGAAACCCTCCTGAACAGCTCCCTGGCGTGTCCCGGCTTCCGCAGGGGCTTTGCTGCAGGGCCAGCATCGTTCTGTGCCCACCGTGACGGCAGTAGCTCCGCTCCCGTAGCTCGGCAATGGTTTTAGCAGGGCCTCTCCCTATAGTCTGGGGCAGTGCAGCTGCCGGGCTTCCCAGGAACCCGCTTCATTTATTTTATACATTGATTTGATATTTATTTATTTATTTATGGCCAGGGGTCAGTTTGCCTGAAATTGCACCTAATCACCACCAAAACAGTGGTTAGCATCAGCAGGACATTTTAGTTTATATATGGCACAGGTTTTAGTGGATTCTGGTGTAAGACCTTCACTTGCAGTTGGCTCCTTGTCACTGGGTCAGCCTTGCGGTACTGACGTGCTTGGGTTCAGCTTTTGCTCAAGAAAGACCACAGAGATGAACTGAGGGGGAATAATCTGGTTCAGAGTGAGGGCATCTACTCATCAGGAAGGGGGGATGGTACCTTTGATCCTACGCATTTTTGTACGTGTGCGAGAAAGGCATGCTGGTGACATTTTATTCCCTACACTTTGCCCATATAAACATACACACACGCACACACACATAAAATAAATACAAAAATAGTATGTGGAGAGGACCTAGTCTGCTGGGCTACTGAGGAGCTCTGCATGAGGGTCTCATCCTCTATGAGAGCCCTGCTTCAACTCTCAATGCCTGCAAATATTGAAACGCAGCAATAACTTTTTTTTTAATATAGTAGCTTTAAACAAATGCATAAACTGAAAAGCCTATAAAATATAAGATTAAATTTTAGTGGAAAAACATTTGTAAAAGTTGACAACAGCATAACAAAAACCCTAAACACACTGAGAGGCTTGCAAGAACTTGACAGCAGTAAAATTTCACCATTCCTATGTTGCTTGTTTTTTTTTTTTTTTTTTTCATAAAAATGATGTCCTAAAGCTGCTTTCCAAAGACTCATGACTTGTAATGATTTCAGGAGAAGCCCACAGTGCAAGCAAGCAAAGGTAAGCGCGGCGGACTTTATGTATCTTCCCGTACAAAGAATATTTCCCTCTCCATCAAATCTCCACCACAGGAGTTGAGTTCACTGTGTCAGGAGATTTGCAGAATCTGTAGAATTCCAGATGAATCTTATCTGGAGCGCACACCCTGTCTCCACCTTCTTTCTTTGTACTCACAACTGTTCCCGACACTTTGCCTCACAGCTGCAGCACTAATGATTTATTTGCCTGGGCACCTCCCTCCTTATAGTTGAGCTGTGTCTCCTTCAAAGCCAAAGGATGGAATCTGCCTGCGTGGATCAGGGCAGCTCAGCAGCATGGGCTTGGTGAACTTCGGCTTCTTCTTGGTCACGACTTCACGCGCCTTGGAAAACTGCTGGGCAGGTTAGCTGAATAAAGGAGAGATTAAAAAAGGGCCACATCGTCTTTGATCTAAGACCAATCCGTGCTGCTCTTTTAGGGCAAGCCTGCGCTGGAACAGGTCTCAGGGCCCCAGGAGGATGGCTGTGAGCATGACCTCCGTGCTGCTGGACGGCGGAGGGAGGCTGCTCGCTGCCATCACGCGGTGCACGCGCTGTGATGAACGGGATGAGCGTGAGGACATTCCCGTGGCTCTGCAAGCTGGCACAAGCTCCAACGGCCTCTGAGCAGCTTTGTGCCAGAAGACTGTTCGGCAGAGCATGGGCCAGGGACTTGGGCACGGATCGGTGGCTGGATTGTATTCTGTGCTCTGAGAGCAGAGATTGGGGCCAAACTGTGTTATCACAGAAACAGCAAACTGAATTTGCTCACATCTGGAAGCAGCAGCCAGCCAAATACATTCAGTATCAAACATTTGGAAGGAGATAGTTTCCTCTGAGTCTTCACGACCCAGGCTACTAGTGATAAAAGGAAATTCACTGCATGTGAGCTCAAAGTTATTTTGGTGCCAAATCCCCTCCCTCCCACTCCCCCTTCCCTTCTCTGCTCCTCCTGCCTGGCCTCACGCAAAGGGCATTCAGTGCAGAGCTAAGCTTCCTCATTTTTAGTTTTGTTGTGATGCTCACCTCAGTGTCTCCCTCTCCTTTCCCTTTGCATCTTTTGGAAAGGCCAAGCAGCATCCTACGCACAAACACTCAAGTGACACCTATCCACAAGGCTCCTGAAGCCAGGCAGGACTCCAGAATAGCAACCTCCTCCTCAGGGGGAGAGGGACAGCGAGCATAAACACACATTTCCAGTGCCCCTTGGACCTGCTAAGGTCTGCACACCTCTGCACAAGGCTGGTGTCCTTGGCAGAGATTTTATGAGAGACCCATGGCCTTTCTGTAATCACAGCTAGAGACTGATTGCAGAAGGAGAGCCACCTTCGGTATCTAAATTGGAGGAACTTCACTGCTTTCAGAGAAGTTTTGGGACAGTATCATTTTTTTCCCCCACATTAAACAAGACCCAAACTGAGTGCAAAGTCAAGGGAGCTCACTGGGCATTCCCATCTGGAAGAAGCTGGCCAATTAAATAAGGTTCATGACAATCACAGTTTGCAGTCAAAAAAAAGGCATTTTCCTGACTGAAAGAATGTTTTCTTGTTGTTAGTAGAAATTTAGAAATATTAACAATATCAAAAAAGCACCCATCTTAAAACCAGTGTTTTTTTTTTAATAGTATTTTCAAAACACATGGGTTTACTTTGATCTGAAGCATTCTTTTCCTCATTCTTTTGCTCTTTCCAAACCAAATGCTTGTTGAAATTAGCACATAAAATATTCTATATTATGGCATCTTGGTTTTTTTTTTCAGAGAGAAAAAAAATCTATTCAGAAGCACTGCTTAACTGCTTAACAAGTATCTCCTCACATCGTGGTACGCTGGTGATATGAAAACCGCTTTCAAGTGGGGCATGTGGACAGCTTCCAGCAGCGCAGGTGGAGACAGTTTGGAAGATCTGGCTTAAATGCGATCACACACTGACTCCCATGCATCCAGCAGTGGATCAACAACATTTTGTTGCTTTAGAGCCAGTGCAAAACCTTTGCTGATGCCGGGGCCCGCAATTCCTGACAGGACACTGCAATAGTGTGATGAGATAAGAGGAAGGGGTGCAAGACGGGAGAGGAGAGAAAGATGCAGCTCAAGGTGTCACATCAGGTCAACAGTGAAGGTACAAGGGCCTCCTCTGCCCTGTGCACTGGGGCAAGGAGAGTGGAGGATGCGAAAGGCTGAGAATGTTCCTGGTCATATTTTGATGCAGTAATGGGGAAGAGCATGAGGATGTGGGATCCTAGACTGAATGTGGTGATGGGCGAGGAAGAAGCCATTTCTCCTCTTGTCTGTAGAGATGATCTGCCACCAAGAACTGCGATTGCCAAGGACACTTGATGGCTGCCTATTGAACACCTCCCCACAAGCAAACTGCATTTGGAAGCACTGGTTTAACATGAGAATAGACATAGCCTGCATTCTCTTAGTTTATTTTCTTAATGGAGGAGGAATAAACTACAGCTCATTTCTCCAGGGACATCTGCTTGAACCCACCAAAAAGCTTGCATTGGTAGAGACCTCATAACCATACAATAATACAATGAGCACTGATCAATCCTTGATAAGCCAATTATGCAGGAGGATCCAAATAGCATTATGAACATTGTCCATATATAAAAGTGGGTCAACCGAGATGCAGAGCAGTTGAGACTTGAGCCTTTCCCCAGGATAGAAGGGAACCCATTTCTCCCTGTTTTTCCCCAGGAACTGTGCATTGCAGCCCTCTTGGAAATTCCAGCCTAAGCAATTTGCCCCAGGGTCGCACAGTGAGTCATTTTGCGGTGGGAACACAGCCAGGCTATCCTGACTCTCTGTTTCCTATCCTAACCACTGGACTACTCACAGGATATTTGGTCATGCAAATCTCATTCCACAATACCTTGTCAGCAATGTTTTGCCATGAGAAAAATTGTCATCCCCAACAGTGTATAGGATGCCTTGAAGACAGAAACTGCAAACCCAAACTGCTCTGTATGTTCAGAGCTAGGGATCCCACGGTCAGATCTCACTACGATCAAGTATTTGTGGTGAGAGGACCGAGATGAAATGATGCAGTCCTGGTAAAATGGCCGTTAAAGACCAGATGTATGCACCTGGAAAATGAGGCACACTGCACTAAGGATCAGGCCACAAGTATTCTATTTCCTATTTGGGGTCAGAGCTAAAGTTGAGTGAGATCACTTCTCATGCTGAGAAGATTCTTCTCACTCTTAAAAACTTATGTGAAAAATAAACAACGCAAGCCAGGTATCCAGGTATGTCATCCCAACCTGGAAAAAAGATGTTACATTTGTATGTAGAAACACAGTTATGCAGTGAAATAAATATGTTCATACAGCTGAAAGTAGATTTTTGTCACTGTAGATGAAATTGTCTCTAGCATATTGAAATTAGTGAGTTATAGTCATTTATATACTCGATTATATACACTTTTAGCAAGAGTTGTCTTTCAGCACGTGCACACTCAAGTATTCCTCTGAAGCGAGGGACTGCTATGGGTACCCTCTAACTTCGTGTTTAGTTTTATAAATTATTATATATTTGAAATGAAATATATAAATTAAATTTGCCAGTTCTATTCCGTGGGAAAATAAGATTACAGAGAATATTAGCAATAAAATACAGTTCTTCTTGATCTGTCAAAAAAAAA
>NW_010581555.1:1883-27526 GCF_000705375.1 Tinamus guttatus
CTTAAAGCAAACAAAACAAAACAAAAGTTTCTGCAGTTTGTTTCTGCTAGTTTGTTAATATATATATAGTATTTATCATAATTTTTCCCCATAAATATATTTCTCCTGTTCCATGAGCTTGTAACTACTTTTCTTTAGAAGAGTTACTTGTTTGAAAGCCTGTATCATTCATTGTTAACCATGGTTTTTAAAGAAAGAGATTGACAGTCTGTTTTGAGTGCAGATCTTTTCTGTGGGATCAAAAAATGAGATATTTAAGGAAAATAGCTTGGTAGTATCCATTTTTTTTTAGTAAACAATCCTCATCCATGTTCCTGCTCAATTGTCATTGTTCTGCTGCCCACAATTCATGCCCTTGTTACTACTAAATGTAAAATACTGTTAAATGTCTATGAAAATATGAAACTTGATTTTTTTCTCATCTTTTCTATGATTTTTTGAGGGATTTTTCAGGGCAGACTAGTGTATGACTGCCCACACCAAACACTTTGTACTGGTTCACAGTTCAGCAGTCTGTGAGTACGCAATAGGAACCGGGTGCCCAGGAAACCCCTTCAATTAGCTTGTACACCAGACTTCAACTTCATGCACATACAGAAAATAGACTGGGCAACACTTTGGTTTTAACAGTGCCACCACCCTCTGCAGCAAGAGCAGCTGGATAGACGGACACTTAATGTTTCAGCTCGGTCATGCACCCTTGCCGCTTCTATCCTCCCTTTCATTAACTTTCTCAAGATCTAGCACAAGAGCAGCATTATGTAGGACTAAGTCATTCTTGCATAAATGAGTGAATGCCTTTCATGAAGTACTGGGTGCTTATTAGGGCTACAAGTGAATCACTTCCTTTTTAAAAGGAGCTTTAAACCTTGTATATTCTATAGTTAATGGCCACAACTGGAACTGAACTTGGGAGCTCTCTGCATTTTCACAGCTGGTGACTCCAGGGGGGTGGTGTTTTATCGGGTGGTATTTTATCAGGGTATAACACCCTGATCAGGGTACAACAACCTCATAAAGAATTTCTACCAGACCTGCTTCTCCATTCCCACTCTCCCTCTTAACACAGGGGCCAGCTCCTTTTGCCCAAATGCTAAAGGGTGCTGGCATTTGTCTCTAGAGCTGAGGACACAAGTATCATCCAAACCACAGGGCAGACTGAAAAGGAACAAAGCAAGGACAGTGTGGAAAGTGGAAGGAAGACTTCACGAGCACCATGGTGTGCAGGCAGCAGGTCCAGAAGGTAACTAAGCTTTTCCTAGAAGCAAGCAGAACATGTAGGTTCAGAGTCAATAGCTCAGGAACAGAAGATCTCCAGGTAGGTTAAATGCAGAGTAGATAAAGCAGAATACAAGCAAGAGGCAGGAATGTACTTTACGTGTACTCTTAAGATAAGAGCTTAAAAGTCTGGGTTATGAGGGAAGATCAGCATATGGAGTAATAATCAGCAAATGGAGATCTAGGAGCAAGGCTCTAGAGGAAAAAAAAATCATTACCAGGCTCTTCAAGGAAACCTGGTGAGAACTGGTGCAGAGAAAGATAAGAGGCTGCAGGAACTTCAAAACAGGCCTATTGGCATGAAACTTAGTCCCACGAGAGGAGTAGTTCTGTGGCCTGTCATCTTCCTCCATGAATGAGAGGAGTAGTTCTGTGGCCTCTGTGGCCTGTCATCTTCCTCCATGAATATCTTCTGGTACAAGAATGACTTCCTTGCTTCATAAGGCTAACAAGAACAGCAATAGCAAGAGCAGGTGCTAGAGGATGAAATGTGTGCAGGCTCCTGCACTAGGAGCAGGAAAATAAGGAAAGAAGAGGCTGACTTGAAAGTGAGCAACCCACTCGTCATGTCAGGAATAACGAGGTAGGAAATACAGTCAGAAAGTAGGAAATAGTGCCTTTCTAAATCAAAGCAAAGACAAATATTTGGTTATTAGCACATTAAGTAAACACTCCCTCTAGTGAACAACAAAAGAGATCTGAGGCTGGAGGGCATGGAGAGAAGTATGAAACTACAAGTATTCTGCTAAACTGCATGATAAATTATCAAGAGAGAAACAGAAATCTTGGTATAGGCAAATGTAAGACACCAAAGTAGGGAATATAGTCATATACTTAAAAGACCAGTGGATGGCAGCACGCTTTTACTAACAAAATACAGGGTTATCATGCCACCGTTTGTTCATAACTCCTCTGCTGACTAGTATATTGCATGACCCAGAAACAAATCCACTTTAGATTGGCCAGTTAGCACAAGCTGTTTGCTTTTTGTGTGCAGTTTGTATTTATCTTTTGCCAAGACAGTGGTGACCAAGACTGCAGCTGCCCCACACTGAGTGAGTTGGAAAATAAAAATCATGTTTTATACAGAGAGGGAAGGGCAGGCACGCAATAAAAGGGAGAGACTGACCAAGCAGGAGAACATAGGAGCTCTTTGTGCCCTTTTTCCTAGCAGTTTATTAAGTGTTTCAGAAAAAAAAAAACTCTGAAAGCTAAACCTAGAGGATCACTGTTAGGGTATCTACTTTTGGTATGTTAGTCTGTTATCAGTCCCCTGGTTTCTGTCTGTAATGACTAAAACTGATGAATTTGCTAGAAGTTTGGAATAAATCTGTAAATTGAAGAGCAAGTATAAGTCTTGAGGTATAAAAGTATATAAAAAGGAAGAAAGACAAAACAAAACAACACATAACAATTCAGACCCTGCTATAATAGCCATCCAACCAAATGCTGATGAGCATGAAATAGTTGAAAGACCTCCACTTGCTCGTCCGACTTCAAGAAACCACATTAATCTTGCTTACCATATTTATTCATTCATTCATTCAGTGGGGAAGAAAATCTGACAAGTTATAATTGATTGGACTCATTACTTACTGTCTATATTCCCTTTATTCACATAGACTTTAACTGTAAAAGAAAAACATGCATTTTAAAAGAACCGGTTATAAATTCACTTGATAAACTTCTGAAAATTTATAATAGTCTTGAAAAGCCTTTCCTTCTGTCTCATGCTTTCCGAAGCAAAACATTTCATGTAAAGCACACCAGACATCAGACTTGCATACACCACAGAGGTTTTCTATGGAGTCTTCACTAAAGTGTACTTACTAAATGTTTCACTATTACCAGAGCATGAGTTCCTCCATCTGCTTCAAAATTTGTGAACTAGACGCTTATTGTAAACAACTCTTCTATAAAAAAGACAGTTCAACTACAACATAGAAGAGGACACTAGCTGTCCTCTTGGACTGCTGGAGACAGTACATTGCATTTGGCTCTGCTGTTTTTACAGAGCAGCATACAAAAAGCATGGTAATCTTTTCAGATATTTGAAGCTTTTTAGTTTTAAGAGTGTTCATAAAAGCAGGTCAAATTATAGCGAATTGATGTTTGCATAATTAAGTTTGTAACAAAGCATTTCATTAGTGATAAATGCACTAAGAGCTGAAATATATTAAGACGAACTATTCTGTTTGTCAGCTTGTCAGATGCGTGTGCTGAAGCTTCCCCTTCTAATTAAGAGGCATTTAGTACAGCAAAATACATATTTAAGAAAAATAATACAGAAGCTGGAATGGTTTTTCATTTGGAGCAAACTTCATCTGAGAAGATTACTATTACAAAACATAAAAAGGGAAGAGAACTGAAAACAACTTTATAGACGTTCTAGTTTTTCACTTAGAAATTCCTCCACGCTATCTGTGTTCCACTTGAGGATGCTCAATTCTTCAGCAATGTTCCCACTGTCGTCCAGCAGCTTTAGTACAGGGTCAGAGCCACGCACGTACTGGGGAAAGAAAAGAAGAAAAGTCAGTTTTCTTGGGCAGGGAAATACATTACCCATTTTAATACTTGCTCCCAAAGTGATTTATATCACTTTAAAAGATACATAAGCAAAAATAGAAAAAAGTTCAATAAGTAGCACCAGAAAGGGTGAATATTTAAAAAGCAGAGTGAAATTCAGAGTATTTTGAGCAAACTTGGATTGATTTCTTTGCACAAGCTGTATTGCCTAAGTTTAGACATTTAGGTTTAAAATGAAACATATACGATCAGATATTTTATTCTGATAATGCTTAGTTAATGCAACGGATCTTTCAATGCCGTGTATTTTTCTGCTTTTATGAATTTTACCATGATAGTGTTTATCAACAATGCAGTCTTCTACCTTCCTTCAGAAGGGCAGACCTATAGAAATCCAGTGAGGGTGGTTAAAGCTAGAGCCGGGCGTGTGTAGAGGAGCAGCCAGCAAGAAGGGAGTCCCCCTCAGAGCGGGGATGCTGCAGGTCACACATTCCCGTGGCAGCAGATCCAGAGCATTCCCTGCTCTGCAGCAGGTGCTTTTGTGTCTGGTACTAAGAGATGAAGGTGGGAGAAGAGAAGGAGGCTTAGGCACTAAGGGGCCTCATTCCATGGAAAATCTGAACTCATTACTCTGACAGCAGTAAATAATTATCTTAAGACCCCAAAGATTGCTAGTTGCCTTAAATAAAAGGGTAAAAAGCAGTTTCCGATCAGTCTTTTGACCTCTATTTAATGTCAAAGAGAATGGTGGAAGAACAGGTCAAACAAATAAGCACATATGTATGCACCAGAAATAACTACTTGTTCACCTTGGTCCCCTATACGAGCTGATTCATATGCCGAGGGCAATACCCAAGGGCTGGCTTGGAAAGATGGGTATTCAACTGTTTTAAGCAACTGAAACCTTCACTTTTGAATCAAAAGCAGCTAAATGATTCTTTTGCTATAACAAACAGCTTTTCACCATTTGCTTGGCATATTTTTAGAAATTTCTAGTCACATTAGCAGTTCAAAGTTCTACTACCCCTTTCTAATGGGCTCACATTGCTGCCTACTGTGTTGCATCTCTGCCTATTGGATTTTTTGGTAACACAACACTTTAATGCTTCTGAATACTTACTCATTAAGTATATAAATGCAAATAAAAGCTTTTAACAGTATTAGCAGGATCTAAAGCATTTAAGTTTATAGAAAGAATTCCATAGAAGTATTTTGCTTTCCCTTCTGAGATAACATAGTTGGTTTCACTTAATGAAGCTAGTGGCATCAGCTTTCCTCAAGTCTTGAAAATAAATACCAGATCCATCTGCAGGGAAGATTTTTTTTTTCTGCTAGTCAACTGTAGTCCAGACTGCTTTGAAATTCAACATAGCTACAAAGTTTAAAATAAAAATGAAACAGCCAGACACACAGAAGGAGAGAGAGCTCTTGAAAGAAACTGGAGGACACATATAGAGACAACATGAACACATGAGACAGATGAAGTCTGGTTTGGATGGAGTCTGCTGCTGAGAAGACAAATCACTTACAGCAGCCGCGCACAGCTATGAAGCGACTCCAGATGGTGCCGATGGGTGAGGAGAGATGGGAGCACAAAGATGCAAGAGGAACGATGCGTGTGTGAAACAACGCTTCAAGTCCATGGAGGATGGGGGCAGTTTTAGGATAGATCTTGAAACCAAGAGGGCAGCAAAGACTTGTTTGAGCTTGGGGCGTTGCAGCTCACACCGCTTGGAGCGCGCAGGATGTGCAGGATTCTGGTGACTGCCCTGCAGAGCAGGGCGCGACGGGCAGGGCGACAGACCCGTACCAGGGGAGGAGAAGGGAAGGGAGAGAAATGAGACACAAATCACAACTTATGGGAAGTGCGAGTTGCATCAGAAAATGAGGGGAGAACACGAATGAAGTGATAGTAGAAGCTCTAATAAATTTAAGATATCTCCAGAATCAGGACAGGATGGGAATACTCTTTACATTCTTTTGCCATCTGCTATTACTTACAGATACTTTTTGCCGGATTAGAAAGAATAATAAATTGGTACCAAACAACATTAGCAGTAGGGGCTTATAAAAATTTACACCAGCAATGCAAACCTGCCTTCTGCTAAAACATTTTACACACAAAGGATCCACAAAAGGGATGTTTCTGCTAAGTTTTATTCTTCCTAGCATCCCAAATAAAAACCACTTGGGTTACTACTCACCTTGATTTGAAGTCCCCTGAAGAGCTTTGGCTTGTCACTCCTGACGAAAGCTACCATTTAGAGACAAGAGGGGAGAGGAAACAAAATAGAACAAATCAGTGCTTTTCCACCTGCATCAAGTGGACTTACTTTACAGTTAACGTACGTTAGACTGTTTCTTTTGGAATGATGTCATTTTCTTTAGAAAGTCATTTTAATGCTAAAACCCTTGAGTATCCTCACAAGAATAATACTAGAGCACATTTTGCCCTAGGAAAAAAACCTGGTTTTGCCACTTTTCCAGACAAGCTTCTTATATGCTTAGACTTTTCTCAAACAGTGCTACGACTGTCTAAATTGGTCTCTCGGCACCTACAGCTGAGAGCCCTTCACAGTTTGGCCCACACGTTGACAGCTACTTAACCTGAGGAGAAGCAAAACGGTGCCGGAACCTGGCGAAGGGAGGCAGCAGCCGAGCCGAGCGCAGGCCAAGGTGACGCGCAGCAGGCAGAGGGGCTGCTCTTGTTGCTGCTCTTGTTTGCAAGACACACCATTTTGTCTTACAGACATCTCAAAACCATATCTTGGAAAACAAGATGCATAACCTCGAGAGGAGAGTACATCTTGTCTGCAAAAACCCCCACAGGAATCAGTGTTAAGATGGACTCGGGGCCTCTCAGAGCTACGTGGAGCCCAGGCTGGTTTGAGGTGGGTGGCTGAGGGCAGCTCTTTGCTAGGGCTGCTGCCCAGCAAACAAGAGCGGCAGCAGCTCAGTCCCCGCATTCCCGTGGCACATCAGGTCCCGCTGACACTGACTTGGAAAGAACGCTGGCAATATGAATTATTTCAGGACAGATCATGAGCATAAATCCTCTGCTTTCAAACACTCTTTGGCCTAACGAACATCCGAGTTCTAAAATACTTGGAAGTTATTTACAATAACTTGAAAGCAAGAAGGAGAAATTAACACTATGGTATTTTTTTAAGGCTGCATTTAGTATCTGTAGTGACATTAAGTGAATGCAGGACCCTCTCTTAGTTTGCCTGCAGCGTCTCCCCCAGAGCCATCCCTGTCGGCATGGGCTGACACTGCAGAGATGCTGCCTGCATGCTGAAGCTGCCCCCTGAAGCTAAAACAACAAAGTCTCCCCCAAACTGCAGCTGCATCCTGACCCTGCATGGAAGCGAATGCAACTCACAGCTAAAACGTCATATGCTGCCTCATACAATGTAGCAGTTTCCTCAATGATTGTAAAGATGTCTCAGCATCTTTATACCTACCTTCGCATTGCTGTTGCTGCCTACCATAGTATTTTCTCGGTGTGTATATGCATATACAGAGGAACATTTATTTCCTCCTCTCCTCCCCAGGCACCCATTACAGGTCAGACTGATACATTCTTCCACCTTCCACTGCACCAACCACCGGGGCCAATACCAGGGGCCCCATGAGCTCCTGCCTGCACTAACGCCCTGCAGAAGAGGCAGAGGCTCCCACTGCATACGCACATCTGTGCAGCATATAGCCTGACACCAAAATGCAAATACGACTGCGTGCAAAGTTGAAGTAACCAGGACTTGCTCATATACTGAATGTGAGTTTCATTAAACTCATAAAGACAGATCATTCCTAACATTAGCGTTTCCCATCTCCTTGTGACTTGTTATTTGTCTTAACTGTCATTAGTAGTAAAATGCAGTGAAGTTGCAATAACTATTTTTTTAAAATTATTACTACTACTTCTTGTCTTTTTTCCCTTCCTCTCTTAAGCAAGCCAGATTACTTCACAGGGGGTTCTTCCACCCACCCCCCCTTTCTCCCCAATTCAAACCTAAAGCTGAAATGTGAAATAAATCTCTAAGGCTTTATACGAAACAGAAGTTGCCCAAAGTGAGTAGCAATAACTTCTTTTTTTTTAAAATTATTACTACTACTACTACTTTTTTCCCCTCCTCTCTCAAGCAAGCCAGACTACTTTCACAGGGGGTTCTTCCACTTTCCCCCCCCACCCTTCTCCCCAGTTCAAACCTAAAGCTGAAATGTGAAATGAATCTCTAAGGCTTTATATGAAACAGAAGTTGCCCAAAGTGAGTAGAATGGGTAACTTAACTATAAAGCTTCAAAAAAAAAAGTGGTAAGGCAGCATAGCAAAAGGGATACAGCTTCAGAAGCTGAAATGTTTAACTCAACCACATTTAAAGAATAGTCTTTAGGGGGTAGCTTGGGTTACAGCACTTTAGGCTTTTAACAGGTGTGAGGATTTGTTCCTTAAGTGACACAGAAAAGCTCATTTGGACACGAGTGGCTGCCACTCTGGCTGCATTGCTGCAGGGGGAACAAACTTGCATAAAGTGTGCACAGAATGAGGTAAAAGAATAAATTCTTTTATAGGTTTTATTACCTTCTGTCACTTTAAAAGTAGCTATTACACTTGTATCCATGTCAAATGTCTAAATCTACTGAAAGCTGAAACACTATGGAACATTTTTGCTAAAGTTCTAGACAGCTGGAACAAAATTATTTTATGCTATTGATATATTTATTCCTAATGCTGATCATAGGGACTTTCTGCACTACTCGCTTGAATTTCTGTGATTCAACAACAAGCAACAGTCACTCTACAAGCAGCTTAATTTCCATATTCTAAATTTTGGAAGCTGAAGTGAGAAACAAGAATACTGACGTTTGTTAAAAATGCACACTATCTTGTCAAGCACTCGATCTTTCACAGAATGATGCTCAAGTTGAGCACAGCCTCTGAATAGAGCTGATGGGGTTCGGAAGTCGGCCACGGCCCCAGAGCACGTTTGGGAGATGCAGCTGTTTGTGCCACGTGCTGTGCAGAACGTGTTCAGCAAAGCCCCAACGCTCTTCCCTCTCTACCCCAACATTAACACTGTTGCTTCCTATAATCCTGCCTAAGGGCTTCCTGCATATTTTTATATGATCATTAATAGCCTTATGTTTAATACTACAATCCCAGCCATCCTCCAGTCTTCCTCTCCCTGCAGCTGCTTTAGATATTATACACTAAAAAAGTTATATAATCCATGGGTGAAAGGGAAAGGAATTTTCCACTTTGACTTCTGTGATACGAACTCTGAACTTTGTGCTACAACACTGTTTCAATTAAATGCTATCCTCCTCTAATTCAGACCTCCTCTACCACTAGCTTTGCAACTGTCCTATCGCAATCTTAAGAAAATCACTTTACCATATGCTGTTGTGCCTGCAGTTCGAAGGCAATCCTAATGTGTGCCTCCAAAGCAGACTAGATTGCTGTGCAGAACACAGGCTCATAGTTAAGCGGCCAGATTTCCCTAAAGCTTGTCCTCAAAAGACAAGCCAGAGGGTTATTCCAAGCACTAGAGGGGCTACCAGCAGCTCTCCAAGGCCATCTTGCCAACAATGAGAGGGAAAGAAGGATTAAGTGTGCATGGATACTGCCCTGCAAAGAAAGCCCAGCCCTGAGTAACGCTTTGAAGGAACTAAGAGCAACCTCTGCCGAGGAGCAGAGCACAAGGGAAATCTCCTGGCTGGCCTGATAGTGTCCCTCAGTTCTGAGGAAGGCCACGAGCGCCAGTCTGCTGGGGTTAGAACCTGGAATCTTACATGAAGACTCCCAAGAAATTTAAGTATCCCAAATTGGAAGCCCGTGGATTCGCATGCACACACCTCTGTGCTATTCCAGCTGAGGTCTAGCAGGATAGACCACTTAAAAAAAACTCTGACTCATAATAAGACTCTCGATCTGTCTCTAATAAGCTTCAGATCTACGTGCACGGCCTAAGCCCTTTGCCAGCAGGCTCGACTACCTGGTGTTACCTACTGATAGCATGACCCAGACTGCCAAGGATGCCGATGTTCAGCAATGTTAGCACTCTTTACAACCTTTGTTTAGGAGGAAAGATCTCCTGCTTGATCTGTAACTGGAAAAAAAAGGCCGAATGAAAGAACCTGGGGCTAGATATCGAAGAAAAAAAAAATACATCTCTTAATATTTGAATGAGGAAGCCAATATACAATGGCAAATAAATTTCACACTAGTCTTCAAACAACAGCTCTGCAGAGACAAGTGTTTTTTGAACATCGCTTATCTACACACACATCAGCAGGACCCTAATAGCCTTGAGTCAGAAAGGCTTCGAAGACATTAAGTAACTCTATCAGATTTAGATTTGAATGCCAGGAAAGCAGCAACAAAAATTGACAACTAATCCAATCTTTAGCATAATGTAGAAAATAAGTTTTTATTGCCAACTTTTTGCTTCTGGATAAACTATGGCATGTCTTCTAGCAAGAATCTAATTTACAGTATAGAAGAATCTGAGTTATTACTGTCTTTCAAAGGACTAATTTATTGTTGCAAACTAGCATTGTCTTTTGTATAACTCTGAATGCTGCATATGCAATTCATATTTTTAAAACTCAAAAGAAAGAAGGCCTAAATGTACATGAAATAAGGCATAGGGAATAACTGAAGTGACCTGATACTAACCCACAAGAGGAAGATTAAAGTACATCTAAGATTGCATATAAATGGTTGTTGGTAGGAGTTAATTTAAATAAACAGAGGACACAAGGGTAACTCAATCATTAGAATAAACCAACGACATCAGAGGTACTTGGCTTAAGCACTACATGGAATTGGGCCCCGAATTATTGGATTCAAGCATTTTGAAAGCAAAACAATCATTTTGCTAGCCACAACTGCTTGAATGCTATTACAGAATGTTGCAGATTTTTAAGTAAAGCCATGGAAAAGAAAAACAATCAAAACCAAAGGAACAGAAGAGTGCTATTTTTAGGACAGAACATTCATGTGAAATTGGTATGTTTGTATCAAATTTACTTTGCATATCATCTACTTGCAATTATAAAAAATGCACATGTAATAACTCCCACTTCTCTCTCTGCAGCATCCTAAATATCTTGCTAAGCATTTTAGTAATTTTTCTACAAAATGTCAGATTTAGCCCAGTATAGCTCTGTAACCTTTCACCCATATTTAAGAATTACAGATAAAAATAATCAGGAAATAATCTCACCTAACAGTACAGTCCTATGGCAAGTTTTTTTTGGCAACTAAAAGAATCCCATCACACTCGTGGAACCTGAGCAACACAGTGCTTAGCAACCCTCTTAAGTGAGTTAGGGAGCTAAGGGAGCTGCATGCCGTGGGGTTCCACGGTCAGGAACGTTGTTTCCATAGCAGGTTCACTGCTTAACTGAGTCACGCGGAGAGGTGGAAGGCAGCAGGGCAACGCAAGGGAAGAGCTCGGCGACAGACCCAGCCCGGGCAGTCTGTGCTAAAGCAGCTGCAAAGCAGGCACGAGACGGGACGTCGTCACCGCGTGTCTCGTCAGGGGCAGGAAACAGCTGCTGTTCAAGAGTCAGCTTAAACAAATGCACCTGATTAGTCGGTGGCCCCATTAATTCAGCATTCGGCCACACACCGTTAGCCTTCCGCATGTCAGCTAGGAACAGCGCTAGATTTTGTGTTAGCTGATCCCATAAGATGTCGCTTCCTCCACAAATCTTGTCTTTTATGTTTTCAATGGTCTACTTTGATGCAGTGCTTTTAAATGATAGAAGTTTAAGAGCTGTTTTACAGAGAAAAAAATCTAACTATATATAATATAGGGATTAATTTTACAGTACAGCATCTATACTGCCCTATAACAGAGCATATTAAACAGACTTACAGACGTGTAGTTTTTTTACCAGACTGTTATATACCAACCTATATTTGAAAATGATAACAGATGTCCTTGGCCATACTCACAAAAGCATTTAACAGTCTGAAATGATATTACAAGGAACAATTTTCTATTTAAACAGATTGAAAGTATCTGGCTGAGGACTAGATTTTTTGCTTGTCACTTATTGTCTTATTGCTCAGTATCAATAAATATATTCCCTGTAATATATACACAGAAATGTTTATATTCACTTTGAGGCATAGGCAAACACTATTTGTGGATAAAAATTATATAACCAGTAATTCTGGTGGAATTTTTGATATGTAACTACCACAGAATGTTGCATTTGATAACCATGACTGTCCTCCCTTTCTGTGCAAATTTTATGAACTTCTATTAATTCTAAGGATTTTACTCCTCAAATACTTTAAGTTACGAACTCCATTATAAAAAACACTGTTCACCCTCCTTCCAAATGAAATGTAATTCAGGACAAGTCTGCAACAAATCAAGTTTGTGGGAGTAAGCTAAGCTGCAAAACATCCTACAGAAGTATTAAAGATGACCTGAAGGTCAGATACAGCAATAACATATGCTAATCCACACAGTTCTAATGCACACACAGTCCAGTCCTGCAATTAGTGCTGCCATTTTGTGTGTATTCTGCAAGGGAGGAAATAAAATCCTAGTGGGAGCAGTGAGGCAGGAATCAAAGAAGAAGTATTTGCAATGACATGTTGACAATGACAAACTACACAGTTCAATGAAGCCTGCAAAGACAGTGCTTCACAAGAAGCCACACGACCTTCAGGCAGCCTAACTGCTGTAACATCCAAGTGAAAAGCAGAAACAGAAACAGTTCTCCAATGTTATATTCTAAGATGGATTCATTAAATATTGTTTTAGTAGAAGTAAAAATCAAGGAAAAAAAACTAAGCAAAAGTATTTTCAAATTAATACTAGTGTGAAGGTGAACAGCAGCTGAAGAAATATTTTGTATTTCTAAATATACTCCTAGACATCTTCCAATCTATTCTGATACAGTAGTGGTAAACCTCAGCAAGAGAAACTGGTGATGAAGAGGAAAATTGAGGTAGTTCAGTGTACCAGTCAGTCCTGCCTTCCTTCTCACTATACTGACCAAATCTTGCAGTCAAAGCAGAAAAACTACTGACATCCACTGAAACTCATTGTTTTTTTTTTTTTTTAAAGCCAGCAATTTGATTAGTTGAATTTAAATCTTTGAACAGATTCAGAAAAGCAAGGAAAATGCTATATTTTCAATTTTTTCTTTTTGTACTGTAAGTTTTAAGCATGTTATGCTATTTTGGAACAAGTGCTGTACACAGAGCAAAAATTAAGGGCCTTGCCCTTCTAGAATCAATATGCAAAGATCACTGAGAATTTGGTGGAGCCCGAAGCCAGACGAACAGCTTGACTTTATCCCCCCCAAACCTCAACCTCAACCCAGGCAAACTCAAAGAGCATGTAACTCTTACAGATGCAGGTCCACAAAGAAGCTGGGTAAACAGGCAACAGCATCTGGGAATGTTTTTATCTTTGCTAAATTTAAATGGACATTTGGAGATTACAGGTCACCATGTTAATATCTTCACTCCTGCCCCTAAAGCAGGAAAAGCCCTTAAATAGTTTTTGTTTTGGTGTTTTAAATGCCAGGGAACAGAAAATATCCTTCTGCTAGTAATGCTGACAACTAGTTGAACTGTTTGTGGAAAGGGGTGGCAGGAGAGCATACAGGGTAAAGTGACTTATGGTAATTGTAACCTTGTTTTAAAACTCTTTTTATTTGTTCATCAGGCAGCCTGCAAAACAGGGTGATATTAAGCCTGGCAATGGTAGATGGAGATGCACTTTTTGTGCAATTTTATTTCTAAAGCTAGATCAGTCCTTTCTCCTTATGTTCAACCTACACTAAATACTGCATTAGGAAATACACTACTAGGGGAAAACAAAACAAAAGAAAAAACAAAACAAAGTAGTGCTATCACCTGTGAGTTCTTGGCCCACTTAAAGTTCCACGCTGGAATTTCTCACAGATTTTTCCTCCTGAGACTGCCTCCCACCCTGCACTGATGGCACCAGTTTCCCTCTTGCACCACTGTGTTCCAGTCTCTCTGGTGACAGTCGTTACCTGCTGCCAGGCCAAACATGTGCAGGATCTCGCAGAAGAAAGCAGCTCGAAGGGCAGGCCATAAAGATGTGTATGTAAAGATTACTGAAGAATAGGACCCACAGCCTCAGGTCACTGAAACCTTCCCAGTACAATGTGTGAAAAGACTACTTGTAAACGGTATTTAAAAAACACATTTGTAGCTCTGACAGTATTTCATATATTGAAAACAACAGTGGCTTTACTTACCCTGGACTTGAGGGAACCTTCCCAATTTTCATCCACACACCTCTAGGACAGCTCCTGCATAAAGCTGTAATTATATACAGAAACTGTTAATAAAAAGTATATATTACTAGGTTACTTACGACATGTAATCTACTGAACTACTGTCTCTGAGGAGAGTGTGTACTATTTTATTGATGGTAACTACTGGGATAATTAAGATACTAAACAGAACCACAAATGACTGTTCACTCAAAATATACAGTAATTGCCAATCACTGTATTAAAAAAGTAATGCTTACAACAGCTGAAATACTGTTGTTGGGAGTAACATTTCAATTTCACATTCTAAAAAACTGCAGGTGCAGTTTTTTTTTTCAGGTGCCTGCAAAGGGAATTTATGGACTAGGAATAAGAAAGCTTTATTTCTTTCTCCCCAAAGACACTAGGAAGTTCTCATTGGGTGAAATTTTAATTTCTATTTTAAGTCTAACTTCAGACAGTGAAATACTGTTCATAATAAATACAAGGCTTCCGATCTCACTAGGGCTAACTACTAAACACATGTATGCAGAAAGAGGGTAGATCACATGAGCAGGACTTAGTTGGAGCAATATCCACAGGCTGAGCTAACTGTCATGCTTGTGCTCAGGTATTAATCACTTCAGCCAGCTAGGTAAGATGCTCGCATTCATTTTTCTTAAGATCATTTCTATTTGAGGATTATTTAAACCCCCAAACCTGATCGATTTTGCATAGGCCTAGCTTTTAACATTTTATTTTCTGGGGGCTGGTGGAGGGGAAAGCAATATAGGAATGGGATTTGATTCCATAGTTTGCTGAATCTAACTGTAAGTTAGCAACAGATTGTTCCTGCTCTAAAACAGAACTGCACAGCACAAAGCTAGGTGTTTTAACACTTATCTTGCATATAGCTGGCAATAGCATCTACCAAGTAATGTCCTTCCAACTGTGAAACCCTTCTGCTTGCACAAGAGCTGGCAGAATAAGCTGCAGTTAAAAAATTTTAATCCAATTCATCACATACTGTAAATAAGGCCTCTGCTCCCATTTTCCTTTAGATTGTTTTTGTAATACATGTGCATGACAAGGAAAAAAAATACAACCTCTAAGATGCTAGCATTCATTTTTCTTAAGATCATTTCAATTTGAGGATTATTTAAACCAACCTGATCGATTTTGCATAGGCCTAGCTTTTAACATTTTATTTTCTGGGGGCTGGTGGAGGGGAAAGCAATATAGGAATGGGATTTGATTCCATAGTTTGCTGAATCTAACTGTAAGTTAGCAACAGATTGTTCCTGCTCTAAAACAGAACTGCACAGCACAAAGCTAGGTGTTTTAACACTTATCTTGCATATAGCTGGCAATAGCATCTACCAAGTAATGTCCTTCCAACTGTGAAACTCTTCTGCTTGCACAAGAGCTGGCAGAATAAGCTGCAGTTAAAAAATTTTAATCCAATTCATCACATACTGTAAATAAGGCCCCTGCTCCCATTTTCCTTTAGATTGTTTTTGTAATACATGTGCATGACAAGGAAAAAAAATACAACCTTATTAAAATCAAGGAAAACTCACATTTCACTTAAAATATGAGCCGTAAATTCATGTAATTAAAACTAAATTTCTACAGTGAAATTTAATGAGTATTAGCACTTCTGAACAAGGAGTGACAAGTCATAAAAGTAAACCAGATACAATATGGCAGAGACCTCAAAATAAGACATTTTTATTTAAACTTCATCACTGATCTATCTAGGTATTACAGACAGCCAGAAATACATTTCTATCTCGGGAATATCAATCTTCTGAATTCAGGTCAAATTCAACATTTGCTTAAGTACTACGGATCAGAACACATCAAATGCTCTAATCATTTGCTGGGAAATTATGACTTCTTGCCAGACCTGAACTAATTGGTATCATTACATCCCCAGGAAATGGAACTAAAAGTATTAGTCTGCATTATCTGCTCAGAACAGCATCTCAGAAATGTGCTTAACTACATTAACATTTTCAACTGAACACTAGATTTAAGATAAAAACTAAAATTTGATTGTTGAATCCCATAACTTTTCTATGAAGCAACACTTGAGCACTTGAGAGATTAAAAATAACAGATTTTAAAGATTTTTTTTTACCCTCAAATAGAGTTTTTAATTACAAAGCCACTGATAAATAGCTAACGTCAGATACCAGCCTGCAAAATTGAAGTGCCTCCAGACTTGATAAAAAAACAAAAAGGAAAAAAGAATGGCAACAAAGACGGATAAAAGTTTAACTCATGTCATTACAAACTTTGCTTACCTTGTTCCTATTCAATGTTTTTTTTAAAAAAATAATAAAGACAAAAAACCCCACAGTTAATTCTATCAACAAACCTAGATTCAGAAATTGCAAGTTCACTAATAGATTGAACTTGTATAGTGGTTCTATGCTATTGACACCAGTCTTCACTTTTCTATGAAGTAGTAGTAGTCAGAGGAATACGGAACCTTTCCTTAACCACTTTAATTGATTATTTTTATATATGTGTGTAGAGAGCTAAATATTTACGATAACAGTGACCATTTTTTAGTTCTCAGCACTGCAAGTGTTATTCTTACAGTATATGTCTTCCCTTCAAACAAGGATTTTATGGAAGCAAGGGTCTCCAATATGCAAGATTCGCTTTAACAAAAAAAAACCCTCCCCATTTATAACTCCTAGCCGGTAACTGATAGCGGTTTCACAACACAAACAGGTCAGTCACTGATGTCTATATTCTGAGCTTATAAATCTGCTACAGTTGAGCCCAACTGTGCCGATACAAAAGGGCTCAGATTCATGCAGAGAGAACCAGCTGCTCTATGCTGTCTCACTAGATGGCTAGACAAAAATGAAGAAAGCTTCATTTATAACTCCAAACAAAGGTGTCTTTTGCAAGAAACACGAGTTTATCTGCATCACTTCAAAAGCTCACAAGAGTATGCCTGTTATTACTGATTGCTGCAATGATCCCATCACGAGCATAGCAGAAGTCCTGCAAACTGCCTTTGGTTCCATATTACTAACAATGACATGTACCACTCAGTGTGCAGACATGCAAATAGCACAAACCAGTTCAGTGCACAATACTTATAAGTCAGCTCATTTCAGAATAATGCTTCTCTTGTTTTAGAGCTCATGAAAGACAATTTAGTACTATAAGAAATGAATTCAAGGCTCTCAAACTATTGCTGGTGTCCACTTCAACATCTACAATAAGTCCTGTTATGGTTTTCAGGCTGATTCATGTCTGCATCCACAAAAATAATTTGGCTTGTGTGAGGCATTCCAACAGCATGCTTCCCAAGGCTACCATGACAGGGTCTGAACTTTGCCCTCATCTTTCATAAAGCATCACCTTTGGTTAAATTGCACTCAAATGTTTTCTGGAAGTACCAAAAAAATCAGACTATTTTTATTTGTAAATAAGATGGTTCTTCAGAAGAGCCATCCTCTTCAGAGGAAGAAAAACACACCATCATTAAGGCAAACATGACCACTAAAGGAAAAGTGATAAGTTGTAATAAAACAAAACACCATTTACACAATAACAGTGTTAGGTAAAAATCTGTAACGTATCTGTTCCACCAATTAAAAA
The DNA here is from genome assembly GCF_000705375.1 of Tinamus guttatus. Next base: position 19,578 of record NW_010581555.1, read on the forward strand.
CAAGAAATCTTGATTAAGGTGAGAGAAAACTAAGATTTCACCTGTTATTAGGAAGGGAATTAACTAATTCCTGCATGAAATTCCAGCAGTGATTCATTTATAAGCATGTTCTGTAATCACAATTATTTATGGGAACTGCACAGAAACATATATAAAAAAAACAAAAACACTGCAGCTGCTGTAGAACAGTTAGTGCTCACAGCCACGCAGGAATTCACATCAAGCAGAACGGAAGAGCTGCCACTTCAGAGGTTGCCCCGTGATCATCGTTGGGTGCCATGTTTATACCAACTGTCCCGTTGGAACGCGTTAGAACGTGCAACCAAAGGGGGTGCTAAGATAAAGCCACACACCGACAAACAGCTGTCTTGGGGTATCTCAATTCTCTCCCATACCTACACATTTTCCTTTCCTAATATCGAACCGTTTAAAAACAATGTTAAGCTCTAAGAAAACAGAAAAGCACGAATTATCCCTATAGCTAAAACCCTGTAATTGTCACTTGCCTCAATTACAAGACAAACTCCCACTAAATATTTATCCAACGGCTAATCTCTTTCAAGCATGAACAATCTGTTTTTAAAAAATTCACTGAAATCTTAATTTTGCAGTACTATTTAAGCCAGTCTGACCCAAAAAAAAAAAAAAAAAAAAAGGCCATTCATCAGGTAAACTCACACCATTTTTTAATCTTAAAATAAAAACAAATCAATAAATAAAGTCAGGATGAACATGACTACTGCTGTTCTCATTAGCAGGGTTGCTTGGTATGTGTGGACAGGTATTGTTTTAGCACAGAGCTTATTACCTCCTTTTAAACGTGAATTTAAATTAATTGTGTCCCCTTCACCCATCCCCAAATAGCAAACAGGCAGGTAAGCAATTGATATTTGTTCTTCTGGGATTTTGGTACATTTTTTTCCTGTTTCTTGAAGTCTTACATCTAGTACATCTACTCAATTGTTATTTTTACTAGACCAAATTTCAAAATATGTTAATATTTTATTTCATAAAGGGGAGAGAACTTAGGTTATTCATATGGAAGGTGAGAACTTGACAAAAGTCACTCTAGTCTTCCCTGGAGACAAAAATTGAGAAGAATCTGCAGATTAACAGAGCACGAGTCAGAAAGCCTACTGCCAGGAGCATTATGAATTACTGCTCTGTAACGCATAGAGCCAATGAAGTCACTGCTGCACACACAGATCATTCAGAGCCGAGGTCATCAGTAAATCTAGCAACAAAGGAGCCGCTCTCATTCACAACTCCTTATCCTGTGCAGGGAGATGCCTAACTAAATGCAAGTCTAGAAACAAAGACTCAAATAGTCAAAAGACAGTATTGTCTGAATAAGAGCTATTTCTGTAACCAGAGTGATTTATGATAGTGAAATTCTTTTGAAAAACCCCGATGTAGAATCTAGCCTCTGATTTATTTGCAGCAAACTATGCAGCTGAATATGAGGAGGGAAAAAGAAAAAGAAAAAAAAAAGCACAATGTGAGTGGTTAAGCACAGAAATAAGTCACCAGGAACAGCTATAGGATTTTCTTCCTTGGAGATCTTCAGAGCTTGACCAGAAATGGCCCTGAGCCTGCCTTTGAACAAGAGATTAAACTTGCATATTTGTGCATTATTATAACTGTAAGCATGCTGAAAATATGGCATCCACATAAAACCATTCTATTTCTGTTATTAAACAACTGGCTCTGATGTGTTGTATAAATATTTTTGCTCTTTAAAAACTACTAACAAGAGAGGAAAAAAGGAAAGAAAAAGCTACCCTCATCCCCTAACAGTTGAGTTTTTGCTAACTTAGCACTCTGAAATGGCTTCATGCAAGGTCAGACAAGCAAAAGATCTGCCATGAGGCTGGGTGGAAGAAAGACAAAGACACTGATACCTTTAAGAGCTGAGCAAACAGCAATTTAGACCTCTGCAAAACTGTAGTGTTACTCATTTGAAGCTCATGTGCTCTCATTTGAGGCTAGCGAACAGAACTATGTAAGCTAAAATCTTGAGATAGTTGGCAGGTTTCATGTTCCAGTTTTGCAGTGTGCTGTCCGAATAATTTTCTTCACAATGTAACCATCTACTTACCTCTAGAAGTAAAATCCCTGAACATCTATTCTTCAGAAATTCTTTTATTTATAAAAGCATTTCATGAGAATTGCAAAGAAAACATTGAGAACGGAGCTCATCAACCTTTTATTTGACTTTGTACATTTAATTAATTTATTATTTTAACAGATAGGTATATCCAGATGAAGAAAGGAGTTCAGACTTGAACTTATTCTATCTTCCAGCACAGATGCACATTGATTTTAAGTCACATTTCTGGCATGTACCATTTTCGTTACCTCTTCTTTAACATTCATTGATAGGGCTAGAAAGAGGTCTGCAGTAGGTTGGGCTTCCCCTCCTATAGAGTATGAATGCCTTTCATCTTCATTTATGTGACAGAGATGAACCTTGAGTCAATCTGATTCAACTGAAAGATGGTAAAAGTCTTAGGGACCCATTAGTTAAGTTCCTTATCTAGGACAGCTTTGTCACTATTATTTTTTATTTAATGAGAGTATCATCTACAAAAGGAGGGGAAAGAATGTATATTGATAAGATTGAGCTGTCAGGAAGTTTAGTAGTTCTCTAATTTTAGTAACTCTAAATTTCTAATGATGCTAGCAATGTTCTAGGCTAGGGTAAATATTCTAATGAATTACTAAACTATACTTTGACATTTTATCATGTTTTGACCTGAATATGAGCAAGAGAAAAAAAAATGCTAAAAGTCTCAGGTGTGATGGACATGCTCCTTCCCCAGCTCATCCTGACTTTTCACAGGTAGCCCTGTTCAGGTGTTAACTACCACATCATCTGATCCTGGTAGCTGCCTCCCTGATTCCTTCCCCCACCCAGACATTAACCACCAATAACAGTCCTGATGGTCCTATCCTGATGGGGAGATAAGGCTAAGCAGGTACACCAGCCAACAGTCATTTCTGAATTGAAAGAATGACTGTCAGTCAATCATCTTATCCTATAAATACGGGGACAGCCCAAGAGCCCACTGAGCTCTCCTTGCATGGCAGTGGCCTGCATGCCAGGATCTCCCCTTGAGCAGGGATGCCTCTCAAGGATACTCCTCGAGGTTAGAGATCCTTCCCACTGCAGATTCGCGGTAAGTGACTATAGTGTGCCTTTCTCTTTTTGAATTTGTAAACTTTACTTTGCAACTGTGCACAAATCCCTTAGACATAAACCGTTGACCAGGTCTGGGACTAGGACTGGATCCAGCCGCACCCAGACTCCTCTCAGAAGGAGTTTGGAAAGCAAGGGGGTCCAATCTGAACCCTGTGACCCAACAGGAGGGTGTCCTTGGTAATTCTGTGTGTATCTTGAACCTCCACGCAGTAACTAATAAGTGACCTTGCCATAGAACCTCATGAAACCATTGTCATTACCAATAAAACCTATTCCTATTTCTTTCCCATGAGTGAAGTGCATTGTGTCACTCACCCCCACCACCACTCATTCTGTGACATCAGGATTTCACAAGTTTTGCTAAACTACAATGGAGCAGTTGTCCATCCTTGAATGACTTTAGAATCATGCATATAGACTTCTGCATCAATGCTTATCCTGTTTTGCTGCAAAATCATATACCCATGTCACCCATGACAATTAGCCACCTCAACCATGTATTCTAATGCCCCAGATTGCTTGGCAAACTTTTGCCTATACTTGATGTCAAGTTATGCAATTCACCAAACTGCATAACGTTACCATATTGCAAATACTGATTGTGGAAACTTAAAATTCAACACACCTTACTGTGCAAAATACATTACAAGCTCAATTTAGAAATCATATTGATGACTTAAGAGTTGTAGAAATCCTGCACACTACAACTACTGATACGGAATACATTGCAGATTTCATCGCATGGTTGATCCTTAAAATCAAATTGCATTTTGACACTAATACATTGTCGCAGATAAAGCGAAGATTATAATATACAGTTAATAAGATATGCTTATATGTATGTCTGAAATGATCACACAGAGTAAGTGAACCTGCAGATGGAGTGCTGCTATTTTCAGCTACTGCCAAATATGGACAATCCCTCCTGCTACTACAATTTCACGCACAGTTACCTTCACCTCCATTTCATCCTTCTACATTTTACACACCAGCAGTACTCTGCAGCTGACAGACTTGAAAACTTGCAGCTGTCAAAAGCAATACTGTTTAACCTAGCTTCTGAATTAGTCCTAAACTGAATGCAAAGTTTCCAGAAGAAGAGAAAATATGCCTTTTTCTGTTTGTTTAACTATAGCAAAATTACGAAGTAATTAAAACATCTGATGGGACAGATGTCAGCAGAAGTTAGAATGAGGAAAATACCAGATAACAAGGGCATCTCTTTGCTATTTTCTGGAATGTCAATTCACAGAATTTTGGACTAAGAATAAGACCAGGATACGAAACATACTGAGCTGTTTTGTTTGCTACAGAGTCCAACACAAATACGTTAGAAAAAGCAAACTTTAACAATCTCTAATTAAACAATCTCTACATTTCCTCTGAAAATACAGTAAGACCTGGCTTGCCCTGAAGAGATATGTCAAACAACCTACAGACCCTCCTCCCAGCACTCCCTTCAGTCAACTACATTTGGAATGACTAAAAAGTAAAAATATCTTGAAATAAATATTTCTAATGTAGGGCCTGATCCCAAAACAGAATTTGATCAATTTTACACAAACAGCTTGCACAAGCATGTGAAGAAATCTAAGTCTTATTCATCATAACTAGGAAAAAAAAAACCTACTTAAACTCTGACCTTTGATTCAAGGTTTATTAATGCAACAATGTTTAGAATATGAAATAAGAGACATCTGAGTAAATTACTGAAATTGATGGTGGAATGATTTTTTTTTTGCCTCAAAAGAAATCATATCGACAAAAACCCAACACATCTCCGGTAGCTTCCCAACAAATGACAATATTAATTATCCTGCTCCACCGGGTCTCATGGTACATTCTACACATTGAGGCAAAATTCAGGATCACTACCTGAGCAAATATTAGTGCCTCCCCCCTTTGAGGAGAAGCCAGGAAGTACCATCACTACTTATACACACATACACTCATATATAACTGGAGCATTTTCCAGAGATAACATTAAATTTTCCTTTACAAAATTCATTTACCTGGCAAGGAGAAATTCTTGAAAGTCTTGGATGTCAAGTCACATAATGGTAGTACTGAAATATTACTGCAAAGTTTCCTTTGTTGATATATCAAACAGTGTGATTAAGCCTCCACAGAAGCATAACTCTCACCTTAATTATCTTCCAGTACCTTACTTTTAATAGGAACTAACAATTACTTGTTTTTCAGAATTCTCAAACATTTGCTTTTTGATATCTACTATGTTCTATTCAACACTGTAGTTAGTGATATTTTAAAACTGACGGACTTTTTATTGTGCTGAATTTGATTAACATGAGAAAACCACTACATTTCCTCATTCATTTCATGTTGTCAGTTATTTATCTGCCCTCCTAACCATTAACAGTAATGTCAATAAAACTTCTTGATTTCTCTACTCTTTAAAGTGGTCTTCTACCACCAACTTAAGAGTTAAGAGTCTAGAACTTCAGAGTTCTAGAGAACTCTTAAAATGTATTTGAAAGTATGCATTCTTTTCAAGAGATGTGCAAGTACTCTTTCTTGCTTAGTACCTTATTTCTAGCTGTTATAACCCTTGCACTGCAGAAAGGAGGTGAGAAGAGCTGTTTCTGTTAGGCTCCTACGAAAGGAAGTTAACAGGTAAACTTAAAATTGTCGGACCTTAATAACAGAAATAATTGTGCTTAGTCTTCTGCTTTTATTAATCCAAGTGTGTCTGTTCAATGATTTATTTGTTTTGCTCTCATTGTCTATAGAATTTTGGCTATTACAATATGGGTCAATGGCTGTGCAACAGCTGTGATCAGTAAGTCCATTCTTATTATCCTGTATTTCTATCCTTTTCATATCCCTTGCATCTTTCAACATGAAAAACTGGACACAGCTCCCATTAATTACTACCTAACACAGAAGGGCTATCACAGCATCAATGGTGCCCTCTGCTCAATTTGGGACTTCTTTTGGAGCAAGAAATATGGCAAGCCTGCAAATCTAGACCCTGTGTATTTTGGACTATGAAGAAAACTTGCATTTTCCACTTGAGATTATAATCCAAGTTTTTATGCATAAAACACAACCCATCAATTTCACATTATATGTTAAAATATTCTACAGAGGTCCAAAACTCACCTTTCTGGACTCCAGCTGAGCTTCCTCCTGGCAGCACTGCCTGCAGAACGGATCCAACTGATTCAGACTGAATTGTCCCAGAAGGTTGCAAGAACTGCAGAGCAAGTTACTGGAGAAGCCCAGTTCTCTGCAAGCTTCTGATGACAACTGTGTTCCATATACAGTTACCTGAAAATGAATGTAATGCTACACTTTAGCATTGAATTAATTATGTAAATAGAGATTTTTTTAAAAAAACATTTTAGCGCTTAGAAGGAACAAGTGCAACCCTTTTACCACAACATGTTCATTCCTAAGTGACAAGAAACACCCCCTAATTTTGAAGAACAGTGTTAACATGAACAGCAAACTCTAGCTATCAGCAATAACATATGTGCTCCAAGTATCATATTTGATCATATTTGTCAAAATCCACTTTTATGTATACGTCTAACAAGCCTAGTATCCTTATATTGCCAGCTCTAAAGCAAGCACAAGAAAGATCAGATCTGAATCTGAGGAAATTCACAAAGGTAGAGTTCTCTAGAGCATCCTCTCCTGAAGCAATTTTAGTAAATTCATATCACTGAAAATGCACTCCAAAAATAAGTGTAACAGCAAAGCCTGGCCTTGGGAGAAGCACAATCAGGGAGTGATGAAGCGATCCAAACTGCACTGTACCACTCACAGATAGGATTTTAATTTTCTATCAGTGTTACAGGAAAATCACAAAAGCACAGATAAAACCCTGTGTTTCCATCAGCAACACTCCTCATATCTTTCTGCTCAGATCCCTAGAATATCTGTGCATGTCAGTGCAGACCAAGACTGTCCTATTTTGGGAAAAAGACGGGTCATTAACCAAGAAAAATCTCCATCAGAACACTGTTCTGAGGGAGAAGTTCTGGTTATTTAACAGACTCAAAACTGCTACAGAGTGCAAAGACAGCAAAAAGGAAAAAAAAAAACACAAAAAAATAAGAGTTTCTAGCTCTCTACAGATTTTTCCTCCAATTTTAGTAGTACAGTTATTGTATGACCCTGCCACAATAAGTGATAATAATAATTGTTTATGTTTGGGCTGAGAAAAAAAACTCTTGCATTTCAGAAGGTGGGTTCCCATCAGAATAAGGTAACTTTGGTTATGTAGGGAGGGATGCGCCTCAGTGCAACAACACGGTCTCCTTTAAGACTTTGGTTTCATATTAGATAATAAGATGCATAAAAGCAAATAAAGCATTAATATACACTGCCTTAAATACTAAATATTCAATAAGAAATGTAGAGAGGCCTTCTATGCAATGTCCATCCCTGCAGTTTATGCTAAACATAAAGAGCATGAGCTGCTTTAACACAGGAAAACAACCGCCTGGCAATCCCCCCAGCACCAGGAGCAGCTGCGCTGTCCCCGGAAGGGCACAGTCCTCGCAAGACACTCCCGAGCTATAAAGCGTCTGTCACCTGGTGCTCCTCTCCAAACCCATTCTTATTTTCGGGAACAATCACATAACAAGGTTTATTACAACACACACACACAAATCCCCTAAAAAAAGGCGGAGAGGCCCCAGAACTCCCGCAGCTCAGAGCTCAGGGCAGAGCTAGAGCGCGGAGGAGGCAGCGGCCGCCAGGGAGCCGCGGATCCGGG
>NW_010581555.1:28599-70018 GCF_000705375.1 Tinamus guttatus
CCCGGCCCCCGGGCGGGTCGCGGAGCCCGGGCTGTCATTGAGCCGCGGCCAGGCGGCGCGGGGGTGCGCTGCGAACTCGGTGTTTCCTCTCCGCTTTTTTTTCTGCCTTGTAAAGTAGCTTCTTAGATTGGTACCTGCCTGGTAAGTGCCACCCTCCGTCTCGCTCTGTTGCGTGTCAGGCTCCACAACTCGTATGGACATCGTAGCCTTCCAGAGTCGCAGGGAGGTGGGAAAAAAGCCATTTAAATCGCGGCTGCTACCGAGCAGAGAGACTCCGTGTCGACAGCCGTGCGTGAGGCTGACTTACATCGCTGAGCTGTCCTCTCGTGTTAGCTGGTTGTGCTGAAATACTTAGACCATGAACATTTGATGCTTGCGCGAAGAAACCCACACGTGGGACATTCCTGCCGGTGTTAAAGCCGGAAAGGGGCTGTGAGCAATGTGGGCAGTTTCACAGGGGGAGCTTCCAATAGAGCTAGAATCAGCGTGACTTAGTGCGAAGCCAGGCGAATGCCGTGGGGTTTTACTTCTCAGCATTCCCATCGTCCTCTCTCTCAACTGGGTATTAGAGATGGAAACCCTGGAAATGGCAGCAGGGGCTGCAGGAGTTGTGTGACAGTTGGGCTCTGCGCATTTTCCACTGGGAAGTTCATAATAATTAGCATCAAGGCTTAACTTTCTGTGGGAACTGTAAAGAAACATTTGAAGAGGAAAATAAATTATATTAGAGAATGACTTCAAGCAGGCATTAAGATAATGCTCAAGGTTTGGTGGGATTTTGTATCGCTGTATTTTAAACTAGTTGATGCCAGCGGTTTCAGTGTCTCCACTGCTGGCAGGGGATGTTACTTGAGGAGAATCCAGCTCCTGGTATGAACGGATTAACATAATGTAATGAGAAAATAAAGATTTCTGCTGGTTACGCATCCTGTCACTCCTTGTTGAGGACATGATCAGGTTACATATTTAGAGGATTAAAATACACGTCTCATTCCAATTTGGGACAAGAATCTAATTACTGTGTTCTGTTATTTTTTAGAAGGGAAAACTGTTGCAAAGGCTATTTAAAAATATGATGGAAAGATTTATTTTGTGAAAAGTTTTTGACTGATCCTCTAAAAGGAGAGGAGAAAAGGCTTCCTGCAATAGCTTTGATCTCAATCTGTGGCTTTTTTTTTTTTTAATGAGAAAGCATGCTTAGTTAAAAAGCTCCTAGCTGTCTGAAAGCATCCCTTTTTACATATTTGGTATGTATTTTTTTAAATAGAGAATGTTAAAATTTTATTGCAAAAGATTACGTGGCTGAGTTGGTGATATTTTTACTGAGCCGTAATATAGGGAATGGCTTTCTGGAGATCAAACTAACAAGTTGGCTGGATGCGCTTGAATTCTAGTCCTTCCGTCCTGGAAAAGGCGGGGGGTAAAGATGCAACAATGCTAAGATTTCATAATAACAACAAAGAAGTTTTTTTTGCCTTTGAGTTATGTTTTGGTGTGCTTTTTATCTTGCCATCTGCATATCTTGTATATTGTTCGGGTGCTGCTTTATTGAACTATGTTATGTGTTTGTTCTGATATGTCAGATGATAAACTGTCATCTTGGAAACTAATTGTAGGAATTAGACTATGACTAGGAAGGCAGAATGACTTGCTTGCAAACTGGAAGAGAGGGAAGGAAGCCACCATCACAAATGCCTGTTTTTTTTTTTTTTTTCTATTTACATAAGATTATTGTGATACTAATATTGTTTCTAAGTATTTATATACTCCTGGGTTTCTCTTCCATATTAAAGATATATCTCTAATTCAAAAATAAAAATAATATTTGAAAGTCCCTATGCAGCTTCTAGGCTCTTCAGAAATTGTTCTTCGTGCTGAAAACACAAACTGAGAGCCATCACCGAAGCCAATTTCAAGTACTTTTTTTGGTGAGATTTGTTCATGCAGCTGTTACTCCTTAGCACTATTTCTTGCGTACATGTAGGGGGAGGTGGTTCCTCGTTGTTCGTGGGACCTGTAAGGGCTCTGTCTCAAGTCTCCTGTGGGCACTTGCCCGTCAGTTACAGGAGGGGACAACCCCCTCAGAGAGAGACCTGTGTGTGAAAGGTAAACGTTGGGGATTAAAGCATCAGTCCTGGAGTAGAAATAAGGTCTGACCATCCTCTGACTTTTTGTAGGCTTGGTGGGGCCTCCAAACGTCTATTTTCAACTGGCCTAACACCAAACACATGTGCCTACCCATCTCCTGGGCTTCCATTAGAGTTCACTGTAAGCCGAATCAAAGAACTGATCCAGCTGGAAGCAATCCAGCAATCCTCCTCTCCCCCTGCCCTTGAAAAGCCTTGAAATGCTAACCTGACCTGGGTGGAGGAAGAAGGAAAGAGGAAAGCTTGTAAAATTTTCCTTTCCTTATGTTAAAATCTTTGTGTTCTATACTAGTAGAAGCAATTAAAGGTGTGAATGAGGGATGGGAACGATGGTGCCTTATTTAAGGAGAAGGTTATGGGATTGAGACAAGGTGAAGGTACTGGCTGTGGAAAGTATCTTTTATTTCCTTCATTGGGATAATATCTGCTCTCTTTAGGCTGGTCAGTTGCATCTGTTTGGGAAATCTCTCAGAAAACCTTTTAAGCTGCCTCTTGTAACAGTGTCTGTGGTTCCTTAGTATATTTTTTACAGTGGAACTTCATTTATAAAGGGTAGTTGGAGACTGTAGTTTTAGCTACATAGAGCTATGAAAATAATATACCAGCATTCTTTTCAAATATAACTCTGTTGCCCATTAGTTATTTTCTTCTCAATAACTTAAGGCTTTCCTTTCAGAAGCTGTTTTTTCTGTGTGTTTATGTGTACCATATATCTAGAAATAAGAGCATTAATGTTGCTAAGTCAGTATATCCTTAGCTGGTGAAATATTCTTCCATTTCCCTTTGCTTTGCTGATTCTTTCATATTTTCCTCGTTTATTCCCCGTCACTCTTCCCCTTCACCCTTCCCTATTTTTTTCCCAGCAGCTTCAGAATAAATTGTAAACCCTTCCCACACTATGTTTCTCCTCGTTGCAAAGTGCTCAATAGAGAGATTATATAGAATTTAATTCCCTGAACCAAGGTAGTCTGTAAACTCTCTTGTGCTTATCTATCATTTGCTTAGGATCTCACTGTGATTTTTATAAGGTTTATAACAATTGAGTTCAATCTTTACTTAGATTCATGAGGCTGAGAGTAGCCAGGTTCTCATGTGTCACACACAGTTGTATTTTCCTTAGTGCATCTGTGTCAGTGTTTTGCTTCCATGCTGTGTGTTTTGCTCAGCTTGTCTCAATGTAGTTTTGGACAGCTTTGTAGCTATTTTATGTCCTAAAAAGGAAAGCAGTTGATCGATGAGCTTTTCACAGTGGTAAAAGTGGAGTTTATAAAGGTGGCTGGAGGGATAAGCTCAGAGGGATTGTGTAAGGAAGTTTTCCCACAGTGTCTAATAATGTTGACAACTCTCAAACATATATATGGAAACTTTTTTTTCACCTGGAAAGTCTGCATCTTGGAATCAGTGTTCTAGCTGCTGTGCTTTCAGTATGAAACTGCACTGCTGGTAATGTCTGGATTCCGACTGCTTACTGTGACAAATACAGAGCTGTCCATCTTCCCAAGCACACACCAAGGCATTTTAGGTGTGTTTTATTGGCTTTGGGGCTTGATGTTACCTCTTTTTGCTGACACTCCTGTATCTCTGCTTCTGGCAGTGAGAATAAACAGACACAGCCTTTCCTGCCCCTTTCTCTCTCTTTTCCCCTGCTTTTTTCCTCCCTTTCTCAAAAATTGTCCATGAGAATCATTAATATTGTTGTATCTGTGTTGTGTCTAGTTTGCAGGCTTATGCTTTTGGTGAAATAGGTTTGAACATTAGCAACAAGATGAGCTGTAAGTTCCTTTCTGATATCCCATGCTTTACTGGATGATATTTGTGTTAAGGGTATTTCGAGACTGCTGAGAATAGAAATGAAATGGACTTGGGTAATCAGATAAAGCACTCGGCTCCAGTCCCTCCTGCCACATACTGCAGTGGGGGAAGTAATCACCAGATAAAGCACTTAGTCCTTCTATATACTCTATTGGAAAAGGTTAGATTTGGGCTAAAGCATCAATGTGTGCTTTTTTTTTTTTTTTTTTTTTAATACACAAATTCAAGAGAGCTGTAGAAGAGCATCAGGGTCTAAAGTACTGTATTTCAGGGAAATCCTGAAACAGAGCTGCAACTGCAGTCGGCAGTGTTGGTAGGACAGGAAAGGCTTGTAGGACAGCCAAAGGAGAACAAGCGCTATGCTTTGGTCTCAACAAACGCAGTAGTACAGATGAGAGATTAAGAAATTCACTCTGGAATTAGAATCATTTCAAAAGTGTTTAAGTCCTCCTTGTCCATATGGTTGTTTTTCTACAGAGTAAGGGAGATTGGGTTGCTTCTGTAATACACCTGGCACTGTGAAAGGAAATGTGGTAGCAACTGTTGACAAAAGAAAAGGTAACTTGCAATTACTCTCTGTTCAAGAAAACTAAAAGTTTGAGATTGTGAGGTAGAGCCATGTCATTACGCCCTTCATTTTTTCTTATTTGTTTTCTACTTCTGAGTATGATAAAAATAGCAAAAATTTTCATGTCTGCACATGTTTCAAGTGTCCTCGAAAGTGAATGATTGAAGAGAGCAATGTCTTTTTCTTGGCTCTGACTAGAGGTTCTCATTGACAGCGTTGGTTTAAAACAAAGCAAAAGACAAGCAAAACCAAAGTCATTCTCTCCCCTTACATTCTTCTCAAATTAAAGTTGAAATTGACTGTTGTGCACTTTATTTTCAGAACTATTGCTTTGTAGTTTATCATATACATCTGAAATGAAATGCATTTTACGGCTTTTCCTTCCTTCCTTCAGAAAGCTGACATCTTTACAGATGCAGGCTTCTTTCCTGCTCAGCTTTGTATTGCCCCTGGCTGGGAGTTTGAGACATTTGAACTGTTCATGAACGAGTCATTTCCATATCTACTGACTGGCAACCATGAGTCATTGCTAGAATTATTCTGGCGAAACTTATCTTGTGTTCTAATAATGAATGCCCTCCCCCAAACTCTTACTTCTCTTTAGGAAGTAAAATGGCTTATCCATGCTGCCACTTAATTGGTTCAAAAGGCAGTCTTTTTCTGGAATTGTGTGTAATCTATGATTGTTGACACTTATTTGAAATATATTTAAATCCTGTCAGAACAGTATTAAAACAGTGATAAGTGCTTTCTTGAAATGTGCTATTTATCTTTGTATATAGTAAGTACTAACCAAGCAAACATGAACTTGGGCTGTAGAAAAATAGCCAAATGCTCTTGTGGAAGTGTTCTGTTGCTCTATCTCTCTGCTTTTCCTGCAAGCTGATAGGAGCTTTCTTAAAAACTCCTATTCTGCTTTCTGGTACAGTTCCCTACTTTGTGAAGTAATCTTATTTGTCTCCCTTCCATGCTGATACGAGCACCCCTAGCCTTCCCTTTCCTCCTACTTCTTGCAGCTAAAATGCTCTTGTGGAAGTGTTCTGTTGCTCTATCTCTCTGCTTTTCCTGCAAGCTGATAGGAGCTTTCTTAAAAACTTGCATGCTAGCAAGGAGACTGCACTAGAGTAGACACAGGATTCAGAATGGTAAATGTATAAAAGTGCAGACAGGAGTCGGAGCAAAGTTGCATGGTTATACTCTGTAATTTCTGATCAGAAGAAGAGAGTGTCTGCCTGTGACAGGTTTGATGCACACCACATAGAGCTGGGAAAGCAGGACTTACACCTCAGAATTTGATTGCCTCTTTTTATCCTTTATTGATACAATAGCTTAATTATAAGCACAAACTTTCTCCCAGTAAAAGCTGTGTAGCATCTAAGCAGTCAATGGTGGTAGTACCTAAAATTGCTTGTATCACAGCTGTTTGGCACCAGCCTGTGAGATGGGTTGGTGATGTCAATTCATTCTCTTGTGTGGATGATCAATTTCCAAATTGGCACTTTACAGTAATGTTGGCCCAGACTGGGAGCTGTCCATGCTGAGGACATGAATAGGGGTGAGAGCTGAGCAGCACGGTCTGTTGGATGGTTGTTTCCAAATAAAGATGGAATATACTTCTGTCTTAAATAGGAAACCAGAGTTTACTTGCTTAATTTAAAACAGCAATCCTTGTTACCCTCTAAACAAAGGGAAGATATGCATTTGAGGATTAAGTCTTCTTTAAGAGATTGGAAGTTAAATTAGACTCTTTACATGTAGAAAAAGCCTTGTGAATCAGTGGATTGAATGTGTGGTGTTCCTATCTCATTTTTTTCTTCTGCTTAAAGGAACAATCCTCCTTTTCTTCCAAAATCCTCACAGAGCAATATATAGCAGCCTTAAGCCATAACTTTGGTTGGGGAAGAACTCCCCAAGAGCCGCGTGGGGAGCAGCGTGCCTGGGAGCTGTGCTGTGCGGCACTGCCCGGTGAGCAGGGCGGCTGCAGCCAACACCGCGCACGCAGGCACGTGCTGCACAGGCTGCCCCAAGGTACGGGCCCCGAGACACCTGCAAGGGGCTCCTGAGGCCTCCACAGTCAGCTTCCCACAGGGACAAGTGACAGCTCTGCAACGGGGCCTCCTTCTCTAGGGCTGTCTGGCCCTGCATCTCTCATGGAGCTTCATGTGTACTTAGGCTCATATTGGGTATCTGTATGTTCCTCAAAAACAGACTTGTTCCTGTGCATTAGCTTTTCCTGGCTATAAATTAAAGGCATATTCTTACCATATAGATACTGTTTATGGATGTGTCTGCAGGAAGGCAAACTACATCTGAGTGCTACTTCATCCTCTCTAGGATTCAGTGTTCTACTGTTGTCCTTACTTTGCCGTATCCTTTGGTCATTGTGATTCCAATAACGTTACTGCAGTAGTAATTATTATTCAAGCATTCTTATAGCGATAAAATTCATCATGAGTAGCTAGGAGTGTAGGGCAGTTGAAGAATTAATAAGTTGATTAAATTACAAAGTGTTTGGAAAGAAGCAATGCATCACTTTGGCCCAGTCTGAGTCTCCCTTCCCTTATGTCCATTCTCTCTAGCTCTGTTAGAATTTAAAATGACAGGCAGCTGACATCCATTTTTTTGCTGTTTAATTCTGAATACTAATTTGTGTTGAAACATATGTAAAACTTAAGTGCTGTTTTGATAAAACAGCTTTTGATGATTTTGAAGTGTTTATGCAAACCTTGTGCTTAATTGCTGTGAAACTGTAAAGAGTGTGGGGATGGGCTCTTAGCTTCTTTAAAATGCATATCTTTCCATTTATTTCTGTCATGGCTGTTTGGTTTTTTAGTTTTTTGTTTTTTTATCTCAAAATATATTAGTTTATTTGCACATGTGTGTATATGTATATATCTATCTTTCCCCCCTTGTGTGTATCTACCAGTGTTGATGTGTAGAGCAGATTTCTCTTTGAATCAGGTGCAAAAAGGATGTTGAGAGCTTGAAGCAATTTGGAGGTAGGGAGCAACTGAACAGAGGTAATGCTTGTTCCTCTGAACTTCTGAAAAGTGGACGGCTAATTTAGTGTTAGCATCTTTTCTTCAAACTTCTGCTTGGTTATCATTCTATTTTCAATAATCATCTTCCTTTCTGGCTATAATGTTGAACATATTCTGAAAGTTTGCAAAAATAGCAAATATGCATTTTTCTTTGATATTTTTGCATCTCTTTGGATACTTTGCTGTCTGCCTACTTTAGAGTAGGTTTTGCAGTGAAATCAGTCTGGCTTTATTATATTGCAAATATCTGAACTTGCAAAATGTTAACCAGCAGCTGATTGTATTGTATTGGAGTCAATTATGATCATTCATTCTGTGTAGCTGATTTATTTAATTCTGAGAATTTGCAAATTTAGAGTAAAATGAAGCTAACAAGTATAATGTGAAAATAATTTTGACTACTCTGGTATGTGAATGATGTATTACTCTGAGGAGCATAAAGTAACTCCTTGCAAGGTCTGATTTTTAAATTGTTGGCTCTTGTAACTTTTTTTTTTAAAGCCACTTTTTAGTTCAACTATAAAAAAAATTCTAATGTTTTAATTGCCTAACTGGAAGCACTGGAAACTCTTTTGTGTATTTCTTGAGGAAACTAAGAATAGCACATTCCAAACAATGGCGCTCCTGATCTGGCCATAATTAATGTGCAATTTCTTGTTCTCAGAGTAAATATTCTGTCTCTGGTGGGATCAGAGTTGAAATGATCAGTCGTCATCTTCCATAGTCTGTGGTAAATGTACTATCTAGAAGGCTTTGATGTCTTAAGCCCTTATGCTGTGGGGAAAAGGATGGAAACTTTACCCTTAGTCACCCATAAGTGACTTATGTCTAGTCACGCATATTGACCAAAATGCCCAAAGTATGTGTGTTCATTTTTACAAGGTTTCTTGGTCACAAGTGTATGATCACTTTTGAAGTTGGTATTTTGAGTACGAGGTACTAAATCCATTGTCTTAGCATCTGTGCTAAATAAGATTTTTAGAATAGAAGACATGATAACAGATTTACTTATTATTTTTATTTTTAGTATATTTGGTATTGATGAAGTCTTGGTTCAACAGGATCTTGATTTCACTGAAGGGTCATCTGTAGGATCCACTCTCAAGTGTAGCCAGTGAGCAGAACTCTTCCTGACAGCTTTGGGGCCAAGACTTTTAAGTGTCTGATGTAGCAGTAAACCTTGAACAATGTTTGTGCCCTTAAAAGGGAGAAATGCTACTTTGCTGGCAAAATGGCTATAATTGCATGTGAGTCCAGATGCAGTGTCCAGTGAACTGAGATGACAATGATGCTAAAGTGGTTTCCCATAATCAAGTCAGAACTGTTGTGAATGTTGTAGATGCTCAGTGTCTTGTAGGTCACTGCCTTTTTTTTTTTAAGGCAAAAACCCTCACAAAAGCCTTGCTGCTTATTTGAAAACATTTGTGGTTTTTAATAGGTTTTTGAGGAAAATTAACTATTTTGTATTAATGCCAGTGGTACTGTGAACAAAGCCATCTTTTCAAGATAAATACCTAATAAATAGGTTGCTGTCTCTTGAGGAAGCAATTAGATCTTGCTGTCCAGTTTGATTACTTCAAAGCATATAAAGAGAGATTGTACTCTAAAAACAAAACAAAAAACTACACTCTATTTACCAAAATAACATTTCAAAAGTAGATGCTTTTCTTTGGTTTTTACCTTCAAAATGACCTTTTGGAGTGTGACCTTTAGCTGAATCAGTATTTTGTCTTTACTATCCACCTACTTGTATTCAAATAAGAGTTATTTTTCAGATCCTTTGGGGTTTTCCTCTAACTCCTCTCAAGTTGTTCATCCCAGCACGCTGCTTGAGCAGCTCCTGATGTTGTGGGTGTTCCCTGGGCTGCCCCAGGGAGCCGCAGAAGCCCCAAGGGCTCCCGCAGCGGAGGCTGCGGCCCCGGCGCTGCCGGGAGCGCCCGTGCCCTTCGCTCGTGGATAGAACCCGACAGTGCCCAGCCAGCCGGGATCAGAGCTTGGGGTGGCAAGTTTAAGTGCTCTTGATTTCGGGTTAATTTGATGCTTTGGGCTTTGAGCTGCAGTGGCTGAGAGGGCGGCATATGTTTGCTCCTGAGCAGGAAGGAACAGCAGCTCCTCCATCCAATGCAGGAAAATTGCTAGAGGGCCTTCGCTCGTGGATAGAACCCGACAGTGCCCAGCCAGCCGGGATCAGAGCTTGGGGTGGCAAGTTTAAGTGCTCTTGATTTCGGGTTAATTTGATGCTTTGGGCTTTGAGCTGCAGTGGCTGAGAGGGCGGCATATGTTTGCTCCTGAGCAGGAAGGAACAGCAGCTCCTCCATCCAATGCAGGAAAATTGCTAGAGGGTGCTCGCCAGGCTCCTTAGTTATTCATGAGCCATGTTAAATGCATTGGACCTACAGACGAATTTATCTTGTAAGCGCGTGGCCAGCCTAGAGGAGAGTATTAAAGCTAAACTTTGGAAAAGGGGAAACGAGCAGTAGGAAAGATGTTTTTGTGAGGACCTATGTGACTTCTGTACATATGAGCTCACCACAGTCTATTTGATGCCAGTAAAAGGGCCCATGGCATCGGGGAATATGCTTATTTTTGAGGCTGGCTTTCCGGGAGCTTAACATTCAAAACCCGTGCTTGGCTCTGATCTCTCTGCCGGCATCGTTTTCTGTGTTACACCTTATGGTACTGTTAAACCCTTTCTCCTTTCTGACGTGAAAAACAATGTAAAATGGTGGCTTAACAAAAAGAACCAATAAATCAAATAGCAATATGTTAATATATATATTCTTCTGGTTTTCCTGTTTGTGCCTTCCAAGCCATATTCTGACAAACATGGTCATGCTAACGTATTTGTGGTCTCTGGAGCAAGCCAAAGCGTCGTTTATAGTGATTTTTATGTGCCTGTTGACGTTTGATTGCAGATGCAGGGCGATGTTAGTATGCGGATTAGGACAGAGGAAATGAGTGAGAAATTATTCACATATTAAATCGTGTTTTTTTTATTTTTTAAACTTATGCACAAAGGAGGACTTGAAGGTACTGAAAGATGATATTTTTTTTCTTTCTTTACCATGTAAGAGAATGACAGAGCCTTCAGAAATTGGGTGGCTTTTTTTTTCTCCTAAATGTAAGTTGGCTGACTGTAAGTTTTTTGTTAATGTTTCATTTAAAGGTATGTATTTTGTGATAAGTAATGGGATGTAATAAGTTTCTTGCACTAGTGCTATAAAATTTAAGCAGAAATACTGTTTTGGTGGAAATGGTGGCAAAAGATTTGAAATTGTAGCTGAGATGAAAATACTAGTTTTCAAGTATCAAAGCTGGAAAGTGGTTGATTCAACAGTTGATTTTTATTTTAAGATGACATAACAGGAAGAAGTCAGTCTAATTCCAAATGGAAATAAAAATAGTGCTGACATCAGTTACTTTTTTTTAACCATGAGAACCTGCTAAATGTCTGACAACGTGGAACTTGACATCTCAGGTAGCACTCTGTCAAGCATAAAATCAGCAGCAGGAAAGTGATTGTTTCCAGGTCTGTTCTACCTGATATATACTGAGTATATCCATGTAAATGTAAGCGTGAGATGGTACAGGAGAGATGATTAATATTTAGGATATATCTTACATGAAAGTCCTGTCAGATATTCAGGAGCTGTTCTGGGTGAGTTTTCTGCCCATGATGGATTCGCATCATCTACAGTTTGTTATACTGGATTCTGCAATTAAATATGGAGCTAAATTGACAGGAATATTCTCTCTTTTTACAAACAAACAAAAACCCCCTAAAAACTCAATTTCTCAAATTCACATCAGGCAGGCCAACTAAATTGTTTACATCTTGTCCAACTGATAAGGCTTAACAGGCCTTAAGGCTTTAAAGCCTTAAAAACAGGCTGATCTTTACTCAAAACCTTCGTATTTTCTTTTTCTTTGAGGAATTTGAGTACCTTAAAGCACTGTAATTTTTAAGGAAAAGAAATGCATTGTTTTCTAAACCTGTCTTGTAATTTTGATAGCACTTATAATTTTTCTGTAGTGTTTAAAATCCTGTCACTACAAAATGCCCTATATTAAGCAACTGCAAGCTTGAATACCAGATTGAGTATGTGAACATAGTGTGTTCTGATGGGTTGTATGTATGTCAATGTCTCTGCCCTGGGAGACCCACATGCAAGTTTTGATTGTTGTTGTTTTCTGTCTTGAGAGTAAAGAAGGTCTTGTTAGGGGCAATGAGCAGACAGGAGAAAGAGGGGGAAAGCTTTGAGGATGATTATTTTATCATTGCTTCCTGTTTGATTTAGATGCGAGGTGAAAAATACTCCTGACATTCTCGAAAAATAGTGCACTAAAAAAAAAAAGCTTTTCTTAATTTGTGGGTGTGTCGAAAGAGTTTGCATTTATGCCAAACAGGATATGAATTCATTGTCAGAAATAGTCTTTGATAAATGTGGCTATTTGTTTCTTTCTTTTGAAAACAACGGACAGTTGGCAGTTTTCCAAACCTTGACTGGGCTTACTGCAAAAACCATACATTTTAATGCTATTGTTTTATTGTACTGCTGACTTGGCAGAGTACTGATTTTATAAATGTGAACATGAATTATGCTTTGATTTTTTTGAGTAAAGATATGTTCTTATCTAAAGCAAACTTCCTAAACTGTTCTTTAATACTTATTTTTGTAAATTATTCTGTGACTGTAACCTCAAGCAGTCATCACACAGTGCAGTTAAACAGTTGTTTCCACTCTAGAACAGGTGTAAATGGATAGGTGTGATTTTTCTGTGAGTTTTAAATGCAATGGTAAATAGCATTTTGAAGAGTTTTCTTCTTAACTGAAGACTTCTTTCAAGTGAATTTAAGGTACTTAGCATTTTTTGTTGTTGTTTAGAAGGTGATCGCTTTGCCCAGTTAATTAGTTATTGTTTGTGCTCAATTTTATCAATTCTGATGATGCTCTTGTAAGTACAAGTTTTTATTTTACAATTGTTGAGATAAAGCCATGCAATAATGTGGTCTTTCCTAGTTGTATCTCAACACAAAGTTGAGCTCTTGAGCAACCAAGTCACTATGAGGCTTTCTTAAAGGTGAATCTGAGAAGAAAATTTACTGATGCCATCTGCAGGATGAAAAATGAATGAGAAATGTACATTTTTTTATCTTGGTTGATCCAACCAGCAGCCCTACGAAGTGCATTGTGTGTTGTGTGGCTGTTACTCTGAATCTCAGCAAGGATGAATAATACTTTTATGGAGCATTTTGCCATTTCACAGATTAATTTACAAATTGCTGAGTGAATAGAACAGCTTTTACAGAGTATAAAGTGCAGCCCTCATGGGCTAACCATCAGACAAAACAGCCAGAGTCTGTTGGGCCAAGTAGTGCACCGGCATCCTCTAAGGAGTCCATGCTCAAAAGAGTGAGTAGCTTGGGGCTGTAGTGGCTGATAACTTAGAGCAAACAAGAGACGACAGGTTGGGAGAATGATGACGTTAATGCTGTGGGCTACCAATGGCCACCAAGCATGGACGTGTTTGGTAATGCTTCTGTCTGCATCCTGCATCTGTGGAGTCCCAAGGATATGTTTAACCTGCTTATATGGGGAGAAAAACTGACAAGATTGAAAAAGTCTTCTGATTTCTGACGGAAGGTGTTTCAAAATTATCCATGAGGACTACCATAACATAGAAATGATAGTCTGTTTAATCTGTCCCTCATAGCTATATTGCAGACATATGGTATCATAAATTTGTAGAGAATATTTATAAATATGTATGAAAAGCCACCATTCATATTAATACTCAAATGTGAACTTGGTATTTCTTTGCACAGTTACGAAAAATACTGCTATGGATAGAAAACCTTATTGGCACCCTTGTGTCATAAAACATTTGTAAATGAGACTTGTTTCAGTGACAATATGTAATCTGTGTAGTACCTCATATTAAAATCATTGCTATTGGAGACTATCTTGTGTCTAACACACATATGGACAAACATGTTATGCTCATTATTCTGTTCATTAAGTAAGCAGTAGCTGGATATGTCAGCTTTGGGAGCTCACTGGGTATTTCAAGAATTTAACCTGCTTTGACACTTCCACAGTTTCTTCCTGTGAGCAGCATGAATACCACTTGCTCAGCAGTAAGTTAAATACAATCAGCCAAGGAGAGCAGCATCCTGCAAATGAATCTAGTAACAGAAAAGACATGTAAAATTGCTTGTAAGATGATAACATTTCATAACATTCTAGAAAAGCAACCTCATTTATTGATCTCTTTCCTTCTTCCCCCCATCCCTTCATCCTTGTCTCCAGAGATGAAATGTAGTCTTTTGAACAGTTGTCTTCGTTTTTTTGAAGACTTGGTTTATTGATCTGAAACCACACAGCTGAAATTAGTCATATTTTAAGTGTTCCTTCTCTAATGACAATATATGGCCCCCCTGGCTGAGTAGAAAACTTGCTGCAGTATTTCTGTTGCTGGAAGTTGTGACACAGTCAGTGAGGGGCTTCTCCAGGAATGAGCTGTGATGCCTGCCAGTACTTCAGATGTCCCTGGGAAGGGCTCTCGACCACTCCTGCAGCACTGCTGCTTACCACACTTCATGGAAGCCCGTCAGGCTCCAGGAAAAAGCAGCAAGCAAAGTAGTCCGCTTATCTTGAGGGAACTAATCAAAATACTTCTTGTTAGTATAGCTTTCCAAATTAGTGTTAGTACAGCTTTCCAATTAGTGTTAAACACAAGAAAATGCAGTATTTTATTCAGGAAAAATTACTTATATTAGTGTGCAATAAGACAATTTCTTCTTCTCTCCCCACTTTTCTCCCCCCAAAACAGAAAGGCCTGTTATGTTTTATACCTGAACAGAGAATTGCAGTGTTTTCTGGCCTAACACGTTGCTTTACTTGCACTGTCAGCAAGCTGTTGCTTCACAACTTGGCAATGTTCATAACCCAGCAAGGGAGCTAGAGATGACTCTGCCAGGCAAATTTGAGAGCAAAAAATGTTGACTTAAGTCAGTCTAACCTTGACATTCTGGCTTAGGACTCCATAAATGCCAGAGTGTAGTATTATTAGACTCTCATGTGGCAACCTGTGAGGTGAGGATAGGTAGGCCTTTGAAGGGTGCCTGAATCCAGATATTTGCAAATTAAACTAGTCTAGTCAGTCTCTGAACAGGTTTTTATATTTCAGAAAAGCCAGTGTGTAAATGTAACATTAAATTAACAGATAACTGTAGATATGTCTGCATGTTTTCAAATTCTGCTGCGATGATCCTGTGCAGTTAATGTTAGGCAAGTGGATCTTGGATCATTCCCTTGCCTCAAAAAAAAAAAAAAAAAGTGTTGAAACTTGTCTAAACGTGACCCCTGAAGGTGTTTTTTCTTTTGCACCTCATTTTTGCGGCCTCCTTTTTGGCGCTGCTCTGTGTGGTTGGTGGCTGAGCTTCATCGGGGGAGCTGATCGTGTTCTTTTCTGTCTGAAAGTTTCAGTAGATCAAGTGATACTAGTAAAGACCTGAACTGAAGAAAGAACTGAATAGTAGTTAACGTTGAGATTTGTAATGTAAATGAATTTGGAGCAAAACAATCCGAAGTTAACCCTGATTAGATTCTGAAATAGCTGTCCTCACTGAGGAAGAAGATGTTAGAATTGCAGAAGTTAGCTCTGTTAGACTACCAGCTCAGGACTCAGCAGTGATTTTAAAAAAAAAAAAAAAAAAAAAAAGGCATATAGAGTCCAGGAAGCTATTAAAAAAATGAAGAGCCAAAAGAATTTTTTATTATTTTCCCACTGGATATGGCAGTTGTGCCATGTTGTCCTTTCGTCCTTCATCTTAAAATGATTTGGAATAGAAAGAGATGAATGGTGAGAATGATCAAAGGAATAGAGAGCATCCTCCATATAAGGAATGATTAAATAGACCAAGACTCATCAGTCTTGGAAAAAGCACATGAGGGAAGTATGACAGAAGTCTCTGGAAGCAAGAGTGGTATGGAAAAAGCAAGCATTACTTACCTACCATACAAGGGCAAAAACACATAGAAATTAACTTACTGATTAATAGTTTCAGAGCAGCTGAAACTAAGTGGTGATCCAAAAGGGGATTCAGCCTTGTTTTGAAAATATCATTCTGAAATGGATCATTTCCTTTGCTCATTTATGGCTGACCTTTGGAGCTACTGCTGTCTGGACATAAGGTTTACTCTCCCTCCCCCCCCTTTTTTTATTTTTTAATAGTCTGAATATGCTTGCTCTCATATTGCAACTATTGGATCTTGTTTTCTGTTGTCTTCCTTAATAATTCCCTATATTCTCCCTGTGCAGTATTTATTTTTCCCTGTGAAAGTGCCTGTGTTCTGTAGTCATTTCACTTCTCAATCTCCCTGAAAAGTAAACATGTTGAATTCTTTAAGCCTCATATTCTAAGGTAGCTTTCTGACCCTTGAATTATTTTTATAGCACTTCTGTACTCTTCCCCGTTATTCACCATCCACTTTAAAAACGTGGGCAAAAATCCTATGTGGTCCTCCAGCAGCAGCCTCCTTCCTGCCACGTCCTCCGTGTTCTTCCTCAGTTTTGCCCTCTTGGCGCATCTGCAGAGTGTTCCAGGATCTGCCAGTTGACTGACAGTGTGACACAGCTGCGGACATTGCTAAAGTGCCTTGTTGTCTTAACCAAGTCCCATGCTTCCTCCCATACCTCTCAGTTTTTACTGAAATTAAATAGTAGATAAAACTTTGATAACAGCAGCTTTATAGGAAATTGAAAGTTGAGAAAGTATCATTATCTCCAAGCAGGCTAAAAATGCACCAAAGGGGATATGTGGTTTGAATTTTTTTTTGCTAGATAGTAGGGACTGAGATTGTAATCAAAACACAGGGACTTTATGCTATGGAAATGAAAATAGAGCTCAAGAAACCCCAAATTCCATGGATGACTTGACCCTTTTAGTATTTGTTGATTTATTGTAGTGTTAGTTTCTAAAAGCATCTTGCACTTCAGACTCCATTGTTAGATAAAATTCCCCAGAGCAAATGCTGGATCATGAGCGTAAGCAGATCATCCAGGGGAGTGGATGGGTTAATGAGGGTGCAGAGGGAAAGACAGGGAGAGCCACTGCCCTGCCGACCGTTCCCTGGAACTCCAGTGACCCCCTTTAGGCAGCTGTGCAGTGTTGTAATAGCAGGAGATTTCATGCGAGCCATTTTAACAGGCTGCATTATGAACAGTGCAAATGCCAAGTACTATTAGCAAAGCTGTGCTCAGCCATGGAGGGTCCAAAGTTTTCTGTATGCTGGAAACTCCATGCAGAGATGGAAGCTCATCTATATTTGAAAGGATGTGTTTATCCAGAAAATAACTTATAGCTTGAACTTAAGCCTAGCTGAACAATTCTATTGAACTTATTTTCTCCTTAAATGTTTACATGTGGGCTTACCTGATAGTAATTTTTCCAGGGCCTAGTACAAATATTATTTGGAATTATTCTTCCATTGGTTAAAAAGATGTTTTGTCTAAGAACTTGATGATTTTGTACAGGAGACTTTCAGGTCATAATGTACTTTCTGAAATGGAGAGAGGAAGGGAGAAAACCCCTCAGATAACCCACAGCATTGCTGGCGGTGAAAATTTTTAAAAGCAGTTTTTTTTCTTCTTATATTTCCCAATATTCTTATGAAGATGCTATTAATCAGTACAGGCTTGCATTTTCTGAGTACCGTACAGTGTTGTGACTACATGTAACATGGGGTTTTTAGTTCCCATCCAAAAGGTGGAAAGCTGAGCTTGCATGGAGTCCCACTTATGTCACGGTTATGTTGGATTCTGCAGCTGAGTTTGGGTTTGTTTCCTGGATGTTCCATTGCATCTTAAGAGGAAGTCGGTAGGGTTTGTAGAAAGCAAATGGGAAAGAATCAGGTAACATTTGGGGTGTGTTAAATACTAAATCTAAATTCACAAACATTTAATGTGAAACAGTGTAGATTTTCAGTGGTATCGCAGTGTGAAACGTGATGGAGCGCGTTTCCTGAAGAATGATGGAATGCTTTCTGAGCATGCTGGAGGAGTAAATAACGAATCTCAAGATAACATGTTTCTTCTCTATTTTATGCAGTAGCACAGTTAAAGAAAGAAAAGCTCATTTATACTCCTTTCTCATGTGTGTTTTCCTCAAGGAAAACAGTTTCCCCTGGTTTTCCTGGAAAAAAAATAGGCTGTTTGGATTTCACAGCTGACAAGACTACCTTAATATTTTGAGATTCTGTTCTTCTATTTGAGAGCAGAACTGCAGTTTCTTGCCTGCACGAGCATCCTGATTTCTGTTTATAATGTGCTTCAGTTAGAGGTGCAGCATTTTGAAGCTTGTGTGTCTGCTGTGTGTAGCTGATTTTGTCACACACTAGAGGTTGGAAACCCTCATGGTAATAGTCTTATGTGTAGAACATGTCATTCGTTGTAGCAGCTGCTTTACCCTGCCTTTATATTTAAATAGTAGAGAGTGATATATTTTGAATTTTAAGAGTTGTTCCCATGGCAAAGGAACTTACTGTCTTGTCTTTTATCTTGGCCATTGATTGATCCATTTGCTTACTTATCCTCAGGCGGGGGGAGAAAACATCTGCAGAGGTGGAAATCTTTCCTTTAGGAGTGTGCTTCCTAATAGCATTTGAATTCAAAAGAACAAATCCTCTGGGACTGGTTTATTTACGTAGTTTTAATTAGAACTGAGACTCATTAATGAAAAAGTACAGAAGAAAGCAAGGGCATCTCTTTAAATATAGTCCAAATGGATATGCTGTGACAGTGGGATTTGTGGTTAATCATGGAAGTGGAGTGGTAGCTGCAGTACAATTTTGTGTCAGCTCTTTCAGAAGATCTTTACCATACAGCCCATTAGTGTTGATCTGACACGTACTAATTCTCACTTAGGATAAGTAAAGCGTTTTTTTGGATGAAATCTTCTAGAATCATGGGTCAGGTATTTCTGCTCCTGGCTTCTGATAAGTGCAATTTGTACCAGCTACTGATCATTTTCTCAATTAGTAAGTGATCTCTATTTTGTAGAGAAATAATTTTACAGTGTTGTTTACTCATGGTCCAAGAGTGGCATTTGCTACAGAGCACCGTGAGTGCTGGGAGAGCTGGCACGTGGGCAGTCTTTGGCTCCTCAGTGCCTGTTCAGTTGTTGGCTGGTGGTTTGTTTTTGGGGGGCAGGGGCTGGTAAAGGAATAGAACAGCTATAATAGTGAAAATCTCAATTCTCTGTGTTTTTCTCCTAAAAGTGAAAATATGGAAGCATAAACAAACATATTTGTAATGCTAACTTTGTCACAGTTAAATATCTTTTTTTTTTTTTTTTCTTCTTTAAGCAGGCTGGTATTTGACGATATTTGGTTTTTGCTTTTCCAGAATCAAGACAAACAGTCTTGTGTGTTACTTGATTTTTTTTATTATTATTTTTTATTTATTTACCAAGAGAATGTATATATGATGCTAATTAGAGCTTCAGGGTGCCTTTGGTCCGAGAATGAATTTACTGGTGTCCTCTGAGGTGCTGTAAAGTGTTCTCTTGTTCCCGTTTGGAGAGAGATGTAAGCATACAGGCTAATCACAGTGTTGAGGAGCTTGTTTTGTAATAGTGATTACTCTTCCTTCTCTCAGATGTTGTTCTGCAAAAAAATAATGCTCCACAATTTTGTTGTGGTAATAAGCAAACTGAAGCCCACTTCATGGGCTTTACCAGAAAAATAGGCTGAATTTTAAGGTTCAGGGTTGTCAGAAATTCAACTGTGGTATTAAGACCAAAGTAAGCATTTTTGCTAAATTCTTTTGGGAAAGAGGAGGAAAATCAGAATTGAACATCAAGTACATGTTCACAGTAGCTTAAGTTTGTGCTTATTCTGCATTGAAGGCATAGTTCTCCACAATGAGAAGTACATTGCATGCATTTACTTGCATGTTGCAATCACTGAATTACTTCCCTTGGTTTTAAAAAGGAAGAGTATGTAGAAAATTCAAATGCACGCAACATATGGCTGAAATATCACATATTCCAAAGACCTAAAAATCAAAGTTGTTGTTTCCATGGCAACTCTAGCTGAGCCAAACAGCCCTTCTTCATAAAGACAGCAGCCGTGCAGCTGAAGTTCAGAGTCTGGGAGCCTGATTCCTTGGATGCTTTAAGGTCCACATATAGATCTCCAGGGAGGTGCTATTTATGTTTTTATCCACTTGTAGCATAGAGTGTCACTTGTTCCTAGCTGCTGCCTACAAAACACACTGATGGGAGAAGAGTCTTTTTATGAGACCTAGTTGATGTCTGACATGTTGGAAATGGAAATACTAAACTAAGAAGTATTAGCACTGTGGCAAAGAGGAGTTTTAAATGGAAAAATCTTTATTTCTATCATTATTCTTTATTTTATCTTTGACTTCACTGCCACTGTTTCAGTAATATCATGAGGAGATTTAATTTTTCTTCCCTCCGAGCTGCTTTTAGCTGTTCTTATCTTCCACAGTCAGTCAAGACAGCAGAGTAATGGAATCAGTATCCTAAATATGGCCGGTTCTGTATAACTGTAGGGTTGCATTAATGTTTCTTGCACTTAATTGCAGGTTAGTCTGGATTTTAGATTGATACTGGAACAGAAATTTTATAAGATTATTTACTACTTACACTTCTTTAAGTACCCAGATACAGAGATAAACTAAACATGAATTAACCAAATCCATCTGCAAGTCATTTCCTTCATCCAGGCTGCAGAGCAGAGAAGCTTTATTTTACTCAGCTGAAGCAAATATGTCAAGTTATTTCTCTTGCTAGTCTCTAAGTCCATCTAAACATCTTTAGTTTAAAATTATAAAATGGTTAATCTAGAGACTTTAATTTTGGTGAACAAAAGTCTATTTAAAAAAGGGGAGGGAGGGAAGGAGGAAATAAAAAATGGTATTCTCATATTTTCCCCCAATTAAGAAGTAACAATCTCCTAATTCATGAACACTCTTAAAAATGTAACTGAACTCTCAATAACCCCATTGCTGTAACTGGTTGTTGTTACTTTGATTGGAGAGTTCAAGCCTTTTCTCCTGGGATAGCATGTGTAGGAACAGACTTAATACTCTTTCTGCTATGGCTCTTCTGAGTTAACATATCTCACTAGCCATTTTATTTCTGGAATATTAATTCAAAGAAAAATTAACCTCATGGTGATACGGGTTAGCCTTCCCAAATGTGTCGTTATGAATTGACACCAGCAAATTGAGGCCAGCAGTCAGTGCAGAACAGTAGGTGGAAGCTGAGTGTTGAGAAATTCGGTGCCTCTACTTTGTAGAAGAGGTATCATGCATAATCCTGGGTGAACTTTGGTGTCTTGGTTTAGGCGATTCCCTTCCTCAAATAGCCGACCTTCCCTTCTGCCACAGGTAGTGCTCCGTGGTGGAGGAGCAGGGAAGGCGCTTTGCCTGCTCTGAGGAAAGCTCCAGGACATTGGAGCTTTTTATCCCTAACTACTTTTAGGGATTTAGAGGGCGGAAAGTGTAGAGAAAGACATTGTCAGAGCAAGGGCGTGTGCTAGCTGACCAGATTCACCAGTGAAAAATCTGCAATACAAATTCCTGAGTAAACTTTTATTAATAAATAACAGGAGAAAGATTAAATTTACTAGCAGCAAATGCCTAGTAATGGGCGTTCTCCTGCTTTCCACAATTTAGAAAAGGTTTGGGGAGGATGCCATTTAATCCCATTTTCCCTTGTGAGTGCTTTGTGTTACCAGTGAGCACAGTGCACCCTCTTGCTTACAATGTTACAAATGAAAATGGCAATATAAGCTTAAAAGTTCTCTTTTTAGGGTGACATTGGTTTGGGAGTGCATACTTAAAATGGTCCTGAAAAATTGTGTGTGTGTGTGTGTGTGTTTTTGTTTTGGTTTGTTTTTTTTTTAGTAACTTTTGTTATCAAAGTCTTGCCTCTAGCATCAGGTTTTGAAACTGAATTTGTAGCTGACATTTGTAAGAAAAGTGTCGCCATTTTTTTCTTTTTTTTTTCTGGTTCCTTAGGGTGCTCTAGATCTATCATGAAGTAAGCATGGGGAGCAATGGAACAAAATTCTTGTATGCTATTTTCAGAACCATATGAAATGAAAATATTTCAGTTCAGAATTTCTTCACTCAGAACCTGTCGATGTTCCTCGACTTCTTTAAAGTATATCAGATCACGTCACAGCCGACTTGCATCTTGTCTGAGCAGTGTAGGCTTTTAGGCAGTGTTAATGTTGTCGCTGTCACAACTGTGCAGGTACTGCTACAGAAGCGGTGAGCAGCATCAATTCTCTCTCCATTAAATCAAAAAAAAGAGCAGAAAAGAAAAAAAAAAAGAGGGGGGGTCAGTACTTCACTTGATCAGGTAACAAAATGGACTTCTCTTGACTGCTTTTTCAGGCTTCGTTTTGCAGATAAAAATGTGTTTCTAGGGGAGTTAATGCTGTGCTTTTCTGTTTGAACAATGTATATATAATAGCTAAGCTTCCTTTAAAAGTAATCCTTAAAACATAGATTCCAAGTATCTTTGTTAAAATAGTTAGGTTTTGTCTCTTGCCAGTCAATATTTATCTAACCTAGCTCAATACACAAGTGAGGAGTGTTGCTGAGAGAGAGGTAATTACCATTGACGAGGCAGTTAGCATGATATTTGAGTACAGAAGGCATGGAAGGGCTTGAGGTACTCTATTGGGCTGAGTCTTCTAACCCCAAAGCTCTATAAATGCTTCTTCCTTTAAGTCTTAGCACACTGCTGCTCTGTTTTATCAACAGTTTCCCCTGCAGCCCTCCTTTTTTTTTTTTTTTTTCCTTTACAAAACACACTTATTTCCATACCTTTAAGGATTTTTTTTTTTAAATGAATAATGGAAGTACAACTCTTAACTCCCGTGTTCAATCACAGAGGCTTTAGGGCATTTCCTTAACTGTGATTTTTGCCTGGGGAAGGATGTAACTGAATATATTCCCCTAAGCCTTGCACATTTTTGTTATGAATGTTACTAACCACAGGAGACAGCATTTCGCAGTTCAGAATCCACATTTCTAATGATGATTACTGAAATCTATCCAGTATTTGAAATCCAGCTATATTTCTGCTTGTTAGAGGTTTAAAACGGTATGATGGATGGATTCCAAACTTGTCCTTTGGTTCTTAAACTGAAAGAAAAGTAGAATACCGAAGTTTTAACTTCTGTAGTTTTAAACTGCAGTACAAACTACTTGTTGGTTAACTAAGCAGTTGCAACTTCTCTTTATTTAGAGCAGATATTAGCAGATATTATAGGAAATTGCCAGTGCTGACTTGGTTCAGCCGGCTGTTAAGTTGGCCAGTGCTAGGAGCAGTCCTTGTTTATGGTATAGAATTATATATTTACAAGACTTCTTTCAATAAAGTCCTTGGGCAAGGTCTGTTGATAATCAAAATAATTATTTTTAGAGCAAGTCAAGTTCATATGAATCATTGAAGAAAAAATTGCTAAAATGTGAACTTAGGTAGTGAATGCTACATATTGGTGGGGAAAAAATAAACAAATATAACTTTGGCTTTTTAAGTAGAGGTTTTCATGATGAAATAAGTTAACTGCTTTACTTGTGCCTGATATGTTCAGTATAACTTTGTCTAGGAATTTGGAAGTTTACATGGAACAGACACTTTGAAAAGTCTTAGAATATTGGTATGATCTAGTGTTGCTTATAAATAAGGGTCATCTCTTAGCTAACGGGTGAATTCATAAATATTTAATACAATAATGAGTTGTCAAGTTTCCAACAGTGGTCTGGGTCAAGCAGAATCAGCTTTGTTTGTGTGTTGTTTTTTAATGATGGTGATCACCATCTGAACTATATACTAATTTTAATTTATTAATCCTTCTTGGAAACAAGTCAGACTCCCTAGCTCTGTGTACTGCCTTCGCATCGCAGGGAAACAAATCCCTTGCTTAATCCTTTCGATAAATTGGATCTTTTTCATGACCATACTGTGAGGGTTGTTAGCAGAAAAAAAAAAAAACCCAACTTATTAATGGTATTCTGAAAGGGGTTAGTGCTAAATAGTTTTTCCTGGAAACTGTCCGCTAGGGCAACTTTTCATTTTCTGTTCTTAACAGAAATCAGAAACGTGCAATGTGCTTTTCAGATTTTTGAAAATGACTTGACTTTGTATTATTTTATTCTCTCTCACTCTGTATTAAGTATCTCCTCTAATTCAGTTTTAGCACATGACAAATCTCTGCTTTTAGAAGCCAAGCAGCATAGAAAATAGACACTTAAGTCTGCCTGCAGAGCACATGGGCTTACTAACAAAGAACATTTTGTAAGCTTACAAATAGAAATCTCATTTTCTCACTGCCACTTAAAGAGCTTTGATGGTTGTTCTTCACTATGACACTTGTAGGCATCGAGTTAGTGGCAAAATGCCCTGCTTTTCAAAATATATACCATGCATGTATGCTAAAACACAGTTACTTAAATAGGAATAATGATAGCCTAACCATTCTCAGTTTTGCCTATTTAAAGTGTTGTGCTTTACGAAGGCATAGAACATTTACTCCCAACTGCTGTATTTCTGGTGATACTTCCGTTAAAGATATATATTTTTTAAAAGCGAGTGTAAATAGCATTACCTGTGGAATATTGCTTAGTATTCGCATAAACATGCGTTTACTAAATTGTACCAAGAGGGAAAACGCATCATAATCATATCATAATTGTGTAATCAATTCTCTGTGATTATATTTTCTCCCTTGATGCAAGTTAGTGAGCGGAGTTTGTGTGAATGTAAAGCAGTGTCTCTCTGATCTTTTCTGTGCATTTTCACTGGCTTTTTTTTCTTTAGAAGTTGTAGTCAAATATCTTTTTAATGTAATGTTTCTGAGTTGAAATGCCTTTACCTAATGATCTTTACAGATTCCGCAGGTGATTTCATAGGGGATATGCTGGTTTGTTACAGTTGCAGGATCTAGTTTCTGTATAAACTGGGATAATGTAGAAAACACTTTCTAAAAGTAAAACCTTCCTGTCTGTCAGTTTGATTATTCAGCATTTTTAGGATAAATTTACAGCAGAGAGGGACATAGCAAGTCTATGTGATAGGATCTGGGATCTGGAAGTCAATTTTAGTTTGTGGAAAATAAACTATTTCCTAGCCTATACAGGATGAAACAAAGGTCTTAAATATTGGGAACTCTAGTATAATTTTGTAAGCCTAGTTAATGGAAAATTTTGCAAGCTCAGTTTAAAGTTTCGTATTTTTGTTTGTTTGGTTTTTTGTAGCCATGCATGATGTGACTCAATGGTAGGCAGCACATGGGTGTCCCTGCCCGTAACGCTGGTGCCTGCTTGCTGGGTTGTGTTTGAGGGCTTTGCCTGTGCAGGACAGGCCGTGTGCTCTAGTTGTGCTTACAGAACCCAGGGTAGATGCTCTCTGTGGGCAATGGGCCAGGAGAGCCACAGCCCCATCAGGAAAGGGTATTTCCCTGAAACATTCCTGCATGGAGGCAGCAAGAGGGCCTTGCGCTTCTGCGATCCTGATGAGCACAGTATGCATGTGATTTGTCCACATGCTCTCTGACTGTCCTGCTGTTTTGAATGTTCATTTTTTCCACAGAGGGTCCATGCCTGGTGCTCTGAGTGTGTCGGTAGGTGTCATTGAGAAGCTCCAAGCAGAAGCAGACTGCCCAGCTGCTGTTTATGGAGTAACTTTCAGGGCAGTCGCAGCTCTATAGTTGGTTGAGAGGATAGGGGACACAAGCTCTGCCCTGACATAGGTGGTGGCTTAATGCACATGGCCCATGGGAACTCGCTCAGGAGATCCATGAATCCATCTGAGGTAGTTCTTCCCAAAGCCATGATGGGCATAACCAGTCATGCCCTCCATGCCTTTTGACAACTTGAAAGCTTTCCTCTTTATCACTACTGAGACTCCCAGATGGAGATTTTTAAACCTAATCAGTCATAGGTGCTAATGCAGATGCTGGAAGCAAGGCTCCCCTCAGGAACTAAGGTCTGCAGGGATGAGAGCCCCGTGCTGCCCGTGGGCTGCAGCTTGCAGCCCTGCCTGCCCTGCTGACAGGAGGGATTCTGCGAGCACTTCCTCTGCTGCTCTAGGCTGGTATTTAAAGTAAATGACAAAAGTTGGTATGAGCTCATGTGACCTTGCTGGAGGGTGTTTTGGGACTGCTCACATGATCCTTAACCATGGTTTTTTTTACTGCAGAGGGGAGGTGGATAATGTGCTAGAGGGTGGCAATGAAGAACTGCAAGGTATATTTTTTGTAAGGTCAACATCTTCCTGTGACCTGAGGGGAAAACAAAACTAAGAAATTCTAGCAAAATAAATTATTGTATACTGGGTTGTGCAGCCATAACTTGTCAATTTCCTTGATTAGACAGAATTCGAGTTATGCTACTTATTAAATTCAGAGTCCTGCCAACTTCGGTAAGTTCTTAGCCTATATGCCTAAGAACAGAGGAAAGCATAGCACTTCTGGGTTATACGTTTGTGAATTTGGGCCTTGGTGTTTGCATAAGCAATGCCTATGATACCAATCAACTGGTTTTATTTCTTTCAGACAAATGTATCAAAATTCAGTCTCTGCTTTGGTGGTGATTGACAAAATGATTTTTTTTACAGGCAGAATATTTCTAAGATTCTATTATATAAATATTACATAAAGCATTTTTTTGGGTTGTCATAAGCACTCTTTTGATGCTCTGGGTATGCAAGTCTCTCCAGCACACAAGAATTAGAGAGCAAAACAATAACTAAACCCCAGAAACCTAAAATTGCTTCATTGACATGTTACTCATGACTAGTCCAGTACGAGTCAGCAGAACTACTCGTGTGCTTAATTGTCTAGTTGAATGGGAAACCAAATTATTAAGAGTATCTTCAGCTAGTGCAGACTTAGATGTTTATCTCACTTGCATGCAGAGATCCAGGCTTAAGAGGAATTGAACTCCTGGGGCATGGAGCGGGGCAAAGGGGCTGTCTAATTGTGTTCTGGAACACCGAGCCGAGCTTTCCTCTATGAGGATAAGTGTAGCTTGCAAAATTGCTTTAGCTACGTCTTACAATATTATAATTTCTATTTTTGGAAAGTGCTGCCACAAACATCTCAAAACAGAGAGGTTAAATTTGTTTACTTTTCCATTAAATGTTCATCACATATCATGAAATATTTGTTAATTTTTGATAGGCTTGAGAGCTGAAAGATGTTAGAGAAAATGAGATGTAGATCTTAATGGGAAATCATGTTTTATTGGATGTTTTAAAGGAGCTAACTGATATTATGTGCTGTTTTTACATATGATATTAGTTGGCTTTAGTATTACATTGAGGGTGAACAAGCTCCTCTTTGTGGAATATTAGAATTAAGGGAATCTGGGCACTGGTTCACCACATAGCACAATAAGGGCAGAAGTGAACAGTGGGGAATGTGGGTATGGCTTATGGCTGTACTATTGGGGATTTGTTTTTTTTTTTTCTTTTTTCTTTATTTCTCCTAGAATACATACTTTGATATACAGAGAAAAGTAGCAAGAGTTTATGTGAAAAAATTATTAATAATGTGGCAGGTTAATCAGAAGTTACCGGAGTCAGGACTTCAAAGAGGAGAAAATAAAAAGTGAAAAAAGTGAAAAATTTGAGTTCAGGTCCTAGGAAAGCACTTAGTAGTTCGACTCTGGAACCTGCATTTGATGCAAGCTTCTTGACCCTGTTCCTTCACTTGGGAAGCTGTTTCATGCATTTCTGTGCATTGTTACTGGATATCTGCTTCCTTTCTGGAAACTTGTTGATTGGGAGGTTGGTTGAGACGCTGTATGCTCTTACCCACCCCGTCTTTGCCTTCCCAGGATCTGACAAAGTTGAGGAACTGGAAAGCTAGGTGAAATGTGCCTTAGTTTCAATCAAGACAGTGATGATTTTTGGCAGAAGGTGCAGCTGTGTTAACATTAGCTGAATTTGTAACTAACTTGATTTGAAGGTATAAGTGCTTCCATTGTGAAGGTGAACTGCAGCCTGAGATTTACTGCTTGTTTTTTTTGGTTAGCGTGGGTGGCCAGAAAAATACACATTTGTCTCCAGCTGGCCAAGTGATTGCAGCTTTTCTTTGAGGATTTGAACAAAACTGCAGGCATCCATCTTTGTCATCTTTAGACTTGATTACTATAGCACACACTTTCTGCATGTGCTTTATGACTGACAGTTTGTTCTAATCAGCATTTCCAAGTGAAGCTGTTTATAATCAGGCTTCGTAGCCTAATGTGCTCTATAATTTGCATTACTTACAAGTTTACTCTTGAAATTGCTTAGTATTTAATTATCTGACATTTCATATACCCGAAGACTGATCTTTATAGGACAAAGATTGATATGTTTTGGTCATACCTCACCATGTCAGTTTTGACCAGTTCTAATAATTCTTGAGACTTTGTGGAAACAAGTAGCAGCCTGCTCAACTGAAACGGACCCATTTTCCCCAAGAGCCTCATCCTTGCCACTTCCACAGCTTGGTGCATTGATCTGAGCTGTCTTGGTGGGTTAACTGTTTATTTGGTTGTTTTGTTGCTGTGTTTTTTTCCCTTGTTTTTTATTTAAAAAAAAAAACCTGCCTAGTGAGTCCCTTGCATGTTGTATTTTTCTAGCTTGCACAGAGTTTCTTCAGTTTTTGTTTTTTCCATTGTGCAAGTAAGAGCTTCTTAATACACTATTTCTTCTTGAAAATATGTGCAGTTCTGCACTTAAGAAGTGACGCTTCAGTTACGATAACCGTAGAATCTGAGGAGTGAGGAGTTTAGAGATTGTATCAGGAATTTGCAGCTGTTGGAACTGGTATTTGTGACTTAATACCTTCCCCGCTCCTTATCCCCCTGGAAAAAAAAATCCAAGGTTCAAAATCTGTAAGTTTCGTTAAAAGAAGAAAACAGCCAAACTAGTTGTTGATACTTTGACTAGTGTTCCTTTTCTGGCAGAAGTTACGGATCATGTCTATAAGCAAGTATAAGCAATAAACAGTGAGGAAATGAACACGTTGCCAGTCTGCTGCATTTATTGCCTGACAGCTTACTTGGGCAGCGGACATACAGACTTAGACAAGCATATTTGAGAAGGTACTTTAGTCCTAGTTCTCAGCAATAGCTGTGAGGAAAACCCACTGACCTGTAAAAGGAGGCTGCAGAGTGCCCCGTGCTCGTGAGGAAGGAGGGTGGACGCAGTGCGTTCGGCATTGCTGGTGCTCGTGGCGCTGAGCGTGTTCCAGTGTGCACGTTACTTAACTCTGCTCTTCCTCCACGCTTGCTGTCAAAGGTTACTCACCGCTTTGCTTTCATTGCATCTTTGCTAATGATAACAAAGAACGGCCCTCAAGGTTTGGGTTTGAGAAAAAAGATACAAAAATTCTGAAAATAGTCAGATGGAAGGAGTATTTGCACTTGTATGACAATGCTTTTTTAAAATGATTTTTATTGTTATTATCTTACCCATTACTAACATATTAAAGGCAAAGTCCTCTATGTCAATACTCTTCCTCTCTCCCAGGAAGCTTGCTGAATTTTTTACTTTTTGATTTCTTTGCCTTTTCATGTACATACCACATAACGGAAAAACATTTTTAATATCATATAAATATATTGTTCTTGTAATGGATAGCAAAAAATAAAGCTGCTTCACAGTGTATTAGATATATGGACCATCTCTTCTCTGGAAAGAATGTGGGAATAAACTTTCTCACAACTTATACTTTTAGTGGAGGGTATTATGACATTGAGCTGGTATAAATCTTTGTCCTCTTAAAACCTGGATTCACCTCTTGACTTTTGTAAAAGGCTTTTGCTAAACTGTGCCACACTAGTCTTCACTTTTGCTTTCCTGTATTTTTCCATCCTCTATTTCTTTCTCTTCTGGGTTAAACTATTGTTGCCCTTCACATTGGGGACCTGCTTTTCTACTCTAAATTAACATGTTTTTCACTGCAAATAGCAAACTATTTATCAAAAACTTCTTTATGTGTATTACATAAAATAGGGCTATAAATGTAAAGTAATACCTAGTTTATTCTTTTGGTGAGATTTAATTTATGGTGGTAGAACGGTTTAAGACAACTGAGGATTTCTTACTATTTTTATTTTTTCTTTCTAGATGGGAGCATATTTTCCACGCATCCAGCAAAGTAGTTCACTAAAATCAGATGATTAAAACAAAATAATCTTTAAACAAGCTTTACAGATTATTTCTTTCAGAGATACCCAGGCTACTTAGCATACCAGGTAGCAGGTCTAAGAAATATTTTGCTTGCCTTGAGAAAAAGTACTGTATGTTTCATCTGTGTCACTATCTCCTAGACGTTTCCCTTTGGCTTTGATAGTTCTCCAAAAGCATGATTTTGAGGAGATGGAGATAACTTGTCACAGCAGCTACTACTTCTTCTGAAGCATTTTTAGTTTCTAAGAGGTGAGGTGTGAGAACAGATCCTTGTTTTGATGTGATTTGCTTTCTCCCCTTTGCCCCCAGTTCTTAGAAGACTCTTCTGGGTTAGGTGTGAGAACAAGACATATTTCAGTTCTAAATTGAGTAAGTTCATGTGAAAACTAGTGAGATCAAAGTAAACATTTACATACTTGAACTGTGGTGGCACAATGTGACACACTAATGCCATGAAGAAATGCAGCCACCCATTTTCTAGCAGTTGCACAGATCGATCTCTATTGCACAATTGATACATTCCATTTGCCTTTTGGAGACTAAAAAATCAGATTGTGGAGTAGAACGGTGCTGTCTCTGCTCCACACTATGGGCTGGGCAGAGGAGAAGGCAGCAGCAGGGCAAATGGGCAAGGTCTGTTTTTAGGCCGAGTGCAGGCCTTAGGAGTATGTGGGTTAATATTTCAGCTATTTGGTTGAAACCAACTACAAATTGTAGAATGAAGAAGGAAAGCTATAGCTTTAGCATGTTAGCTGGTTGAGATAAATTGCAGGCCCTTAGGCTGCAGTCCTGGTAGTTGATGTACTTGGGCTGTTGTAGTTGTAGTCCAGCGGGACATGTTGCATTTGCTCTCACTTTAGCTTGAAACAGATGAGAACACTTTTCCCCCCTGCTATTGAGGCTGGCTCTCAGTGGAAATACTTTGCAAAAAATCCCCCAGACTGCGTTTTAACATAAGGGACATCCCTTATGTATCTGTTGGAGAATTTTCTGCCAGTAAAGACAGTCTGACACAAGGGAAAACAATACAACTCTTAAAAGAAATCATCGAAGTTCTCTCTCAAAATCTGTAATGGAAAATAAGAAAGAGAGCAGCTAAAGTATTTATACTGAATTTTGCCCATATATCCTGTTTTATTGAGTTGGTGAGCAGCAAAGCGAAATGCAGACTGTTTTGTCTCTTCTTTGGACATCTGAGAAAAGGGAGTAGGATGAAGAAAACCCAACTAAGAAGCAAAACGAGGTCAAATTTTAATATATTGCAACAAAATAAGTTCTTTATTGACAGGACTGTTGCTTGAGATATCTTTTGTGTGGACTAAATGCTTGGGTTTGAAGATATTTATGGAACCCGTGATGGAAACTCATGTTCACCACTAGTAGCAGAGTGGCCTGTTACTCCGATGTTCCTTTCCAGTGGAGATGGAGAATGCCAGCCCTGTCTTACACTTTCATGATTGATTTACCCCCCAAAAAAAGTTTAAAAAGGCTTTAAAAAATTAAGGTACTTAGCTTTTTTTTGCCTTTTTTTTTTGCCTTTTTTTTTTTTTTGCTTTTTTTTTAGACCCTGCTTGTGTGAGGGAAGAGATGAATAAGAGAATTCACATCATATTTGGTACGTAGTAACACTTAAATTCTTGAGAGGGTGTTTGAGTAAGAAAACTAAATTATACTGTAATTTTTCTTGCACAGAATATTGAGATACAAAGGGAGACCTTTTGTCTTACATAAGTTTTAATGAATCTCCAGAATACATCGACAGGCTTTCCAGTGCATTGATGGGACTACTGTGAGATGCCTGCTGTCTTCCTCGGAGTTCTACTCCGTTTCCTGTTATCTTAAAATATAGAGTAAACAAGTCATAACAATATATTCTCTTGAGAGCAGTGGTGAATTAAGGCATAATTTTTACATTGATATTACTAGCTCAGCTCCTTTCTGCTGCCGGAAAAAATTGATACTGATTGTAGTAATATATGGAACTATATTAGTTGTGCTGTTTTGTTGTTGTAGCACTTTATAAATACATATAGTGAATCCTTAATAAAAGGAAATTAATGTAAATAATGTAAGTACTACTACTACATAGTATTTAGAAGTCAATTGGATGTGATGTGTGTAGACAGAGATAGGTTGCCTGCTGATTGATGCCATCCATTACAGCAGGGTTGTATTTGTTTTATAAAACAAATCAGTAATTATGTGCATGGTCAAATGATTAATAGGTTTTAGTTGGTTCAGACTGACAAGTATGGAAGGTAATTCTCAATTAGATAAATTATAGTTCTTGATCGTATTGATTGGGCCTGTTCTGGGATTACTGATTGCTACCTGTAAATGTGTCTAATCAGGAGTGCAGAAGAAAAGGAAAATAGGGAGAGCTTTCAGGAAAAAAAATAGATATAGCCTTGTTATTTACATTTTTATCAGGTTGGTTTACAATTGTTGCAGACTTCTACATCCTAAATATATAGTGCTTGTAGGACTTTTGGGGCTTATAGTTTCAAAAAATGATTTATAACATCAGATTTTTAGAGCAGTAAGTGTTCTACACAACAATAAAAGCTCTCCAGCTTTTGAGGCTGAAGTGTTAGACTGAGTAAGGGTAAGTGAAGAATAATCACTGAGCAAGAGCATGTGGCTATGAGTTGTGCAAGACTTGGGAGTGTCTGGAACGATGAAGTACATAGTTTGAGAGAGCGCATGTGTTCCTACAGCTGGAAACTTTTCTGGTATCATTTACTGAAGCGCTGATTAGGTAGCTAATGGTATCTTGCCATGTATAATTCATTGGATAGACTACATTATGGATTAATGATTTCTGATTCTAAACAGCAAATGAAATTATTCTTTAGTTTGATAAACTGATCAGTGTTAGATATGTTTCAAAATCTTCATTAAAACTATTAATTCTATCTCTCTTGTCTCGTTCTGTGAAGGGCAAAAATACAACAGTGAGTCATTTTTTCAAATGAGTAAGCTGGTTAGTGTTTAGAGGATGAGCTTGCCCAGTACTACTGGGGCAGGGGGGAAATTGCGCTGTGTAATGTGTACATGATTGCAAGCTGGCCAAGAGGCGGTCAGATACCAGTGGAGAGAGAAACTCCAGGTTTATACAGGGTTAAACAGGATAGGCTTAATAAGGGATATGCGTTCCAGACTGCACAGGATGCTCTAGGAACCCCGGAGGACAGGTCACTGATGGGAGACTGCTTGAGGTGTGGGTTGGACATGTGGGCTGCATACGTGGGCAGGACCTTACTTGCTGTTCACGATGCCCCTTAAATCTGCTGGAAGTGTTTCCTTCTCAGCTGCGCTCACCTTGAGTCCCAGCTGCCCGGGAATCTGCCAGACCTCGTTGACAAAACAGAACGTGCCTGCCTGGCCCCATGGCAGGGGTTGGGGCAGGAGCAGTGTCACTGCCTGGGCCTGCAGGTGTCCTCACCACCGCGGTACAACGGACAGGTGACCATATTGTGCAGAGAAAGTGCAAGCTATAAAAAATAGTTGTCATCTCCAGGACCACAAGAAAGGGATTCCTGTAAGTCTTTCAAGATCAACTGCAGCACTGAGCATCAAAGTGGATAGAGAGTAATGAGCCTTCTCTAACAAGGGGGTTGTTGGCAAAACCGATTGTCTACCACTAAACTAGCTGTGAAATACAGCCAGGTTCCTATGGAACATTGCATCTGTTTTTGAGACTAAAACTCCTGCCATTCTTCTGTGTAGTTTTAGCATGACTTTGAGAAAGACTTCTTTTAGGGAAATTGTGATGAATTCTCAAATAATTGATGCAAAAGCATCCATTTGCAAAGCAGTACTGCATCACTGATACACAGAGCCTCATTCTTGGGGAAAACTACAAAATATCTAAGTAAGGTCTGATAACTGAAATTTAAAAATCACTTGAATACCAGATTTCAGGTGCTTAGTTGCACACTCATTTTGCTGCCTATTTTTTTCCCCCCGATAACCACTCTAATAGGCAACACCTTTTTGACTCTTTCTGCAGGTGCTAGCAACTTGTCCCTTTGCTTCAATCTCACTGGAAGCCTGCTATTTTTTTTTTTCCCCTCAAGTGGGCTAATTAGTATAGCGATGTTTAAGCACAATTCTGTAAAATTGTAATTAGTTTGGATAGTGTCACTTGTCAGACCTGATGACAGGACACCTCAGGGACTGAGCACTTATTCACTACCCACCTCTTCCCCAAGTATGTCGTTTGGTCTAATAAGAACTAAACGAGAGAAATGCATAGGGTAAACTTTTGCTGATAGATTTATTTTTTTTCTGACAGTTTTGTTATTTGTTGCCATCCTCAAAGGACAGCAGTGATTAAGCTGTTTTTGATAAGATACTACACTTTTTGCTGTAACATTTTTGGATAGTTTTCCCTGAGTCTCAGTTTCATCTTGACTGTCTGCAGAGCATGAGTTTTAAAGCCTTTGGCAAGAGCCCATATGTCCTTTCAAACGAGTTGTTCCGGTGTCACGTACCCAAACAAGTCATTCTGTATATGCTGGAGGACCGGATTAGAAGCTAAAAATGGTGTGCATAGAGCAGCAGAATAAGCCCTGTAGAGCTATTTGAAAAAATATTCTGTGGAAGAAGTAGAAAATAAACTGTGGATTCTGTTATGCAGCTGAAGTTGTCCTCCTGAGAAATTAACTTGAATGGGGTTTGAAGAGGGCCTCCTTGAAATATCAGCTGCTCTTTCGGATCAGCAGTCTGAGAAAATATAGAAGGGCTGTTGTCTGATCTTAATAGGCCAACGAGGAAAATTACCACGTTATTACTGCAAAGGAAAAATGACAAATTATGAAGCCTCTGCCAACAGGTAGAGGAAGCCTAAGATTTGAGTGCTTTCAGGAAGAAGTTTTTACTGCTGAATATTGGGTTTTAATGTGTGTATTAAGTCTGCAGAAGTGGAGAACCTACCAGCTGAAGGAGAGGCAGGAAGTATTTTAATACATGTGAATGTCAAACTTGGTGCCTTCTGCAGCACACAGATCTTATGGTTCGCTGACCAGAGATGAAAGGCTGAGGTTTCCAAAATGTGTCGAAAAGTCTTAGAAGTTAAATCATATAATTTTATATATAGTATAGGAAAGAGTATTAACACTTAGAAAGCAGTGGCAGTAAGCATGGTAACCAGTGATTCAGAATTTCAGGATTTTGTTTTGGAAAATGTGCATCCTTTTGAAAAGGAATACATATTTTTCAGAGTG
The DNA here is from genome assembly GCF_000705375.1 of Tinamus guttatus. The sequence continues at coordinate 63,633 of NW_010581555.1, forward strand.
AATAATGTACTACGTTTTTTGTGTGTTTGTGTTTTTGTTTTTTTGTTCTTTTTCGCTTCCTTTGTTTGGGCTCTACTTGAGCATTTGGGGAAATTTGTTTTTGAATTTTGCTTTCTCTGCAATGCTGTTAACTGTCTGATAGATCAAACTGATTCTTGTGAGTCAGTGCTATAGAAAAATATGACAAGGTAAAGTAATATTATGATTAAGTTCTAAGCCCAAGATTTGTGCAATTTGGCTTAAAAATCTGTGTGTGTGTGTGCGCAAATGACTTCATTCTCTGTGCCTGACTATATCTGTGTTTCTAGAAGGGAGATACCACTTCCAATCTCAAAGAAGTCTTGGGGCGTTAAATCCAGAAATTCAGGAGACCTGCAGACTTCATGGCACATGCAGCCAATTTGGTTCTTACAGATAGGGCCAAGGTGGAGGAGAGTACCAGCCTGCACCTCAATAGCCTTCAGTGTGCAGTGGTCACGTGAAGGAGCACATGTCTTTCTTGGACATATCATCTTCTTTCCCTCTCATCTTTTAAAACTTGTTTATATGAAAATTCATCCTTTTGGGAGTTGACCAGCTTGGAAGCAAATAACTATAGGGCATGCACCAATGCAATCCATTTTTTTAGCATTTGTTGTGTTATTCTTTCTTATGACTTCTATAATAGAGTCCCTGCTCAACATTTAAAAGCACTCTGCTAGAAATATAAGCAGTGAGGCCACTGTTCATTTAGTAAGTAGTTGTACTTGTTTCTAAATTTGGTAATTGTACTGTGCTCGGTAGTTTCCCCTCCCCGGAGATTAAAGAGAAGAAACTGGAGCAGATTCCGGGCAGGAAGGCACATCTCCATTATGCATTCCAGCCCTTTGCGGTATTCCAAAGGAAAAAAATCACTGTGGATTTGGAGAGGATTTTTTTGGAACAGTGATGAGCAATCAATCAGTACAGGCTATCAGGTACTCTCATGGGAATTAACTTTGCAAGGAGTAAAAATTCCTCTTCCCTGCCCTCCTAGTCTTCTTGAAACCAATGAGGAAAGATCCAAAGAGGAGGAACCTAAAGTAGCAAGGCTGTAGTGTTGTTAATAGTGTTAATATGAAGTATAATTAGTAGAACTGTCAATGGTGGCAGTAGTAGCCCCAATATAACTACAGATATTTTGAAACCATTAAACATCAGCTTGCTATAGCAAGCTAAACAAATATCAAACATTCCTACAAAAACTATACTGTAAAAATCTACATCTAATCTGAGTTGATTTCTGATTTTGTAGTAACTTTTTAATCAAGATCTGTTGTTTCGATGAAAATGAATAAAGTATAGCAGAAAGTGGAATAATTTAGGGATTTCTTTAGGGTATTTTAGTCAGGTCAAACTAAGTTGTTCTAGTTTTAAAATGAATTTTTCTGTTTGAGGGGAACATACACTCACATCCTCCAAGGGAAACCATGTGCTGGGTTCAGATCTCTGCACCTAAGATTATTGCAAGATGGCTGTGAGAGCTCTTGAGATTAATTTTTTGGAGATTTAACTATTAGTTATTTTTTGAAGCAAACTTTCCTTCGAGGTCTTCAGTTAATCTGTGTTTGAAACTTTTAGAATAAAGTGTGAAACTAGATGTAAGAGTTAGCAGAAACTGAAATGTGTATATATAAAAACATGTTTGTGTGATTTCAAAACAATGTCATTGATCTTTTTCATCTGAAAGCAGAACCTTAATTGAAAATTAGCAGAACAAAGCAATTCTGAGCTGGGTTATTTTACAGTTTAGTACACTGTTTCTTAAACCTAGTTGGCGAAAATGTCAAGTTTAGTTTGCAGTGCCTACCAGTTTGACACACTGAGAAAATGCCAAGGCGAGATGAGCACGAGGCCCTGGCTGCCGTCCTTGGGCAGCCGCAAATGGCTGCGCTGAGCAAAGCTATAGGGATTCCAGCAGGAAAAAACTTCTCACTGAACACTATTATTTTTCATGTGACCCGAAATACCTGTTCTGTGACAGGTATTTCTTCTCTTGTTCTAATGTATGTAGAAAGCCCTGGGAAGGAATGTCGTATAAAATTCTGGGAAGAAATGTTGTCTACTTAAGCTCTGTAAGTTTATTCATTAAGCTTGGCTTCTATTTTCCAGTGCAGTGTAGAATCTGAACTAGAATAACTCTAGCACTTGTGGGTTTTAGTGTATAATATTGTGCAAATATGCAGCAGTTTTTACCAGGTTTGTATTTTACAAACTTTTAGTTTAATAGTGGTCCTGGGGAAAAAAACAAAAAGTTACACCTTATCTAATATGCTGTCTCACAAAACATAAATCAAACCACCACCAAATCAAACCAAAGTCTTGAAACTTTATGTAGCCGTATATTAAAGTTGGCCTTAAAATGCTGGTGTTCTTGTTTCATCCTGGATGAAGTTTAAGATTTCTGGGTATTTATTACCATAGAAATTTAATTGCGTTAATGTAGTGTCTGACTACTAATGAATAATTTGAGCAAGAAGTGGACTGACACTTTCTCAGTGTGTTGTGTTTGCATCTTAATTAACATTTTCTGCTTGGTCATGATCAAAATAGGAATACATTTACATAATGTTAATCAAGCACTTGTTTTTAGCATTAGGGAAAGGGCAGGACTTTAATTTTTAGTGTTTGCATTTGTCTAGCACAAATTTAGTGACTAGTTTAAACTACAAGTTAATCTCAGGGAAAACTGACTATATTAACTGTCTCTGCTCAAAGCTCTGTATTAAACATTCTTTTAAGATATTTTATAGGCTTATATTTTATATCTCATTGCCACTTTTTGTTCTGTAGACATAAATATTACCTAAACTTTCTCTAATCTTGCTCAACATTTAGCTATTCATGGAAGCATATTTCTTTTTTGCTGTTTAGGTGCCACTTGATCAGAACCAGAGAAAAAAAGTGCTAAAAAAGATCTGTGTGCGTGTGGTGTTTTTTTGTGTGTGTGGGTTTTTTGTTTGTTTGTTTTTTGTCTCAGAGCCTAAAAGAAACATCATTTTTCATCTTTTAAAGTGAAAATCTAATCAATATAGGATTGAGAGAAACATAAAAATACGATTAGAACTAAAAATAGCTATTTTTTTAGCCTACTGTGTTGTCAGTTCTCATTTGTTTGCCTTTTAAATTTCCTTTAAAAATAATAAAGCAATAAAAGGAAGCACAAGAAAATAACTTGTGATGTTTCAAGAAAAAAAAAGAAGGCATTTATAGGCTGTTATGGCTAAGTAATGTTTGAAGGGGCTTTTGGGAGAGAATTTAATTGTATTTCGCACCCTTTCAGAAGATCTTCATGCATTTCATTCCTTTAAGTGACAAATGGTTTGGGGAGCAAAAGCGAACTGCACATTTGCCGGATTCTGGGGGAAGGTTGCTTCTGTCAGAGGAGCTGCTGTGGTGAGAGAAGGGAGTATTGGCTCCTAAGTGAGAGTGAACTCTTTGGGCCAAAGGCAATGTGGCCATGCACGGAGAAGTAATGTGATGTAAAGGTGAAAAGTGTGGAAGAGAGGGGAGAAAAGAAAAGGGATGGTCGTAGGCAAAACTTTAATAGGTAAAACTTTCACCTTTTAGCAGTAATTGTGCCCAGGTTGTTCCTGTTGTGCCGGCTTTGAAATTTCAGCTCAGTCCTACCGTGAACAGAATCAGGTAGCATCTGAGGTAGCTGCTCATCTGCCCTCTGGTTTTCAGTTGGCCTAAAGATCCTGGTGTACAGCAACTCTGCCCGTGGTTTCCATTCTCACAGGTGGAAGCCACTGTTTTCTATTACCTCTCACTAAGGTAAATTGTCCTGTGTCACTGTTAAAGTGTAGAGCCCTGGGCTGCACCATTTACTCTGTGGTAACCTTGCCCAAGTTATTTTCTATTGGAAATTTAGCATGTCAGTGTGTGTGGTATAGGCCAACAGCAGGAACAAAAAGGCCTGAATACCGGTTAATAGCACAACAATTTGCTCTCTTGATTATATTCAGCCATGCACAGTGTCTTTATTATTGTGTATGGCTTGATTTAGAGCCCACAGATTACTGAGAACTTCAACATTGTCTTGGTTGTATTTATTCAGAACCAAACAGCTTTTGTTTTTGAAGTTCAACCTCAAGCTCATCCCAAGCTTTGTTAGTCCAAAGTGCTGTGGCATTTCTAGAGCCAGACACTAGACAAAATGTTTCTCTCCAAACCTTCTCTTCTACTCAGAACATTGCTACACAGAGCAAAACTCATAATCCTCTTATGTTTTTTGCTGTGACTGTTCAAAAAAATGCATCTGTCTCCACAATTCCCCTCAGTTCTCTGCTCTCTCCCTTGAACATTTCCCTTGTTTATAGTTTGTGTGTGGGATTATTTATTTAACCAAGTATAGGCATAAAATAGATAAATATATAATATATATAATATATAAATAAATTTATATTATAATAAATATATATTATAATATATATAATAGATAATAGATAAATCCCCAACAATATGGCAAATCAAACTGTAGGGCAGAAAAGACATACAACTGAAGAAAAACAAAAGTTCCTTTTGTGGCTACACAGATCTGGACGTACAAAAGAGGGCTTTAGAAATAGTATTTCCAAGAGATTTCTGTTTGTCTGCTGTTCATTTTCACACTGAAGAAATTTTGAGATCTTTCAGGGTAGCCTATGTGTTATCCAAAGTAAATATTGGATGAAATGCTTAAAAATTAAAATTGAGGGAACAAATATAGACCAATATATCAAACACAAAGTATAGCAAAACTGTTCTCCTAATGAGCACAAAAGCTTAATTCCTGTGTATTTTCTATAGATGACTTTGTCCTGAGGGAACCATTTTGCACTAGCTGTTATCTGAAAATGCAGGTACCTTTCACAGCAACAGCTGATAGTGTGCGTTCTCCAGATAAGTAGAATAGTGTTGAAACTGTTATCCACGTGTAAGTATTTAGTTTCTTCATTCCCATTGCTTTAAGTGTAAATGGAAACTAACCCAACAGCAACTTGGTCACAGGCCCCTTTGGATCTAGGCATTTTTAAGGCAGAGGAGTTGGAGCTTCAGTGTGCTGAATAAGAAGCAGGTGCAGGTTTATGGAGTGCTAGATGGAACTGGAAGCTGAAGTGGAATATCCTTGGGTGCTCAAGCAAAGAATGGCATGAGGTGCTTGAGAAGACACCAATAGCTGTGAATGATAGACATGGGGCCATAGTAGCTGGAAAAAAAAAAAACCTCACAGCTGTAGTGTGTATTACAAAATATTTGGCATAACAGTGCACTAGTGAACAGTTTTTAGTGTTGGTTGTGGAAGGAGGGGTTTTTGCTACGTTTTTTGAGGAACTCTGATTATTGATTTTTAGGTCAGAGGGAAAGATCTGATACTCAAAGATACTCAAATGCTGGAAAAATAGAAGGCTTGAATTGCAAAACCTGACTTAACTACAGTGTATGTATGTACCTATCTATCTGTATTTTATCCCCTACGTGATTTCACCTTTAATTTTCATCAGTTTGGGACTGAAATTTGCTCTATATCTTTTAATACCAGGATACAGGAAGCCAAAGCAAATGAAGTGATTTACAGGTTTCCAAAGTCCTATAAAGAAGTAAATTCTTTTCCACAGACACAGCTTTGAGGAGCACAGAGCTGGATGATACATTGTTCCCTTTTAGCCTGAGGATCTGCATTCCCAGAATTGGTTTGCTTTGGTCTGCCAGCACAAATACCAAGAGTATTGAAGGATCCTCTGGTTCCACTATTTCACTCTGATATATTGCTGAATACTCATGCACTCTCTCTGAAGAGAAGATTGGATTTGTGTACTTGATTCTTTATTTCAGTGTCTAATATATAAGCAAAGGAACGGCTTGATTGTATTTATAGAAATAGATGCATTCTGTAGGACAGAAATTTGTAATGGGGAGAGAGTTCAAGGGGGGCTAAAGCGATGTCCCCGGTGTTTTCAGCCTGCCCACGAGCTATTTGTATGTCATCTTATATTAACTCTGAGTTGAGAGTTACTAAAACAAAATCCATTAAGACAAGACCTGATGTTATCTCATCTACCTTATACATACGATGGTCTTAGTCCATCATTTTTCTGTATAAAGAAAGCCAAATGTCCATTCTCTCCTCAAATTCCCGAGGCTTTTTAAACATGCATTTGTGCTCGTTCTTTAACAAAGCAACTATAGAAAAGAGACAGAGGCAATGGATTGCATAATAGTGATGGCCGAGAGACTCATTCTTCTCACTGTTTAGTGTTTTCATTCAGGTCTATTAAAAACTATCTAAAAACCTCTAGAAGCTTCTGAAACTGCTGCTTTCTTATGGAAGTAGAACTATTACTTTACCACCAGTCAGTGCACCTGGTTAGACCTCAAGGGCTTCT